>VCJL01001281.1:10874-32933 GCA_024139405.1 Backusella mclennaniae | reverse complement strand
TTTTTTTTTTTTTTTTTTTTTTTTTTTTTCAAGACGGCGATTTTGGCAGCAATTCCTACGAATCTCCTGCCATGGAGGTATTTCAGTACATTTTTTCCCGTTTTGTGGAAGGGGAATCACGAAAAACGTCAAGTTTTACAGCCATTATTTAATAGGCCGATTCAGTTGCTCATATCCTACTTTGTTTTGATTTATTCCCTCTTTTTATTACTTTGTTTCTGATTTGACATATGTATTGTTTTAAATAACTTCGATGTTTAAAATGAGCATGAATTGAATACAAGTTCACTTTTGAAATGTATAGACTTCCCAGGTGTAAAAGTACTTCTTGGGCGGTATGATAAGATAAAGAAGTTACTGTGGCTCTTTGTAAAATATTATTGCTAATTGAACAAAATTATGTTCTTATCCAGAACCAGAAAATCTGTATTTTTAGATGTAATGACTGGCGTGTAAAAAAAAAAGCGAAAGGGCAAGAAGTTGATAAGAGAAAAATGTTGACTAAAAAAATAATAGAGTTATCTGTAAATTGAAATAACTTTTTTTTACTGTTTTCTTTTTATTTCTTTGATTCACCCAGAACAGTTTTATGTTAATAGATCTTTTTCAGTTTTCTATTTCAACGGAGGTAAATCCAGAGAAGGTTTTAATTCCCGTTCCCCTTTTTTTTTATAAAAAAGTTCGAAATTGATACTTTTTTAACTTTTTTACCTTCATTATACCCGTTTATGTCCCGTCTTGAAAGATTATCAGACAGATTTCTAAGAGTTGGAAGGCATCCCTTTAAAGCTTGCATAAAGGTCGATACTTTGAACGATGAAGTTATTACATGTTGTTGTTGCACTTCAGACTCGACAGCCTACTCAAGGTTTTGGCCCTTCATATTCTGTTTTTCGGCCCTGACAGATTTCCCGCTCCCATTGCCAAAAGATAAAAAGCCAGGTCAGCACAGGGATTGGGGATGGCTACCAGTTATGATCATTAGTGGTATTTTTATTTATCTTTATTATGGCTACGTGGATCACATTGTTCGTAAGTCAATATTTAAGTATATTTGATAAGAAGCTAAATATCTATAATAGTGGTTCTATTACGAGAGTTGGATAAATCAACACAAGCCATAGTTTATTTGATATTTTTTAATGTATTCTTTTTCTTTTTCATCATATCTTACGCACGCATAGTGTCGACAACACCAGGCAATCCCAAGGTAAGAGATTGGTTTTAGTCAACACATATAAACACATAGTTTTAAACGTAGAAATGTTTTTTTTCTTATTCTGGAAACAGATTTTATTTCAAGAAGACGGATCTGAAATAGACGAGAAATTAATCTCCAGTGTAGAAAATGAGGATAAAATGTCACTTCAAGCAAAACCTCATTCTATTCTTGAAAACACAAAGTGGTGCAAGTCTTGTCAAATTTGGAAGCCAGACAGAACCCATCATTGTAGAGTATGCGATGCTTGTGTATTGCGGATGGACCAGTAAGTTAGAATCATTCAAGTTGGATATATATCATGTTAGAATTCTTATTTATTTATTTTTTCATATTTATTTTCAGTCATTGTCCTTGGTAAATTTATTATAGTGATAGTACGTTCTAAAATGTATCTAATTATAAATTAGGGTGAATGGATGCGTTGGTGTTGCCAATTATAGGTACTATATCCAGTTTTTATGCTATGTAAGCGCAGTTGGTACTTGGGTTTTTACTACTAGTATAGTGGCGTTTATTCAATTAGAAGCTCTGGTAAGAATAATGTATATTTGATGATAGCTATGATCGTCATGCCTTAACGTGTGAACTAGGCAACATTTGATTTAGTCGCACTTTCTATTCTTATCATGTAAGACATATAATTATCTATTTTTAAATGTTGGGTTCCATACTTAAATTTTCTTATAACAGTGGTGGAGTGATTACCCTGATAATTGGTCCTTTCACCCTGTCTCATTTATGGCTAGTTTTATTAAATAGAACAACCATTGAGAATTCTCAATTTCAGGCTTGGCAAAAAACAAAAAGTAATCAACGACTAGAAATTTTTACGAATTCGGGTAAAAATATATTTAACCAAGGATACCAGAAAAATTGGAAAGAAGTAATGGGAAATAGTTGGGTTTTATGGTTCTGTAAGTACATAATGGTTACTGTTAGATATATGAAGTGTACTAACATTTATTTCTAGTACCCTTTAATTTGAAACAAGATAGAGTAAAAATTGGTGTTCACTATGGATACAATTTTGATACCTTGAACGAGTATAAAAATGAATTATAACCAAAGAATAAAGAAAACCAATGCGAGTTATTCTATCTCACTTATACTTAAAATTATTATACCCTCCTCTTTTTAAGTAAAAAATAACCCATCTAATCAGAATCATGTAGGTAAAGTCAGAATGGTTGTAAATAGTGTGTTTATCATATATAGATATACGAGTGATCGTAATAATTCTTTTTCTTTATTTATGTATAAAAGTTTAATTGATTTATTTACAGTAATTTACAGTTTCTTTGTAGAAGCAGAAATCAAATGAAATTAAATCTAATTGTAAATTTAATTTGATTTTCTAAAGCCATCTACCACCTCCTCAACTGAACGACCTTTTGTTTCGGGAACCTTGAAATAAGTGAACACAACAGCGGAGGCAGCCACTGCAGCGAATATGGCAAACGAATAACCATGCAAGTATTGAAAGACAATAGGAAAAGACTGGCCAATCAAGAAATTCATGGCCCAATTCAAAGCTGTAGCAACAGCACCAACAGAGGATGAAGCATACACTGGAGTTAACTCGGTTGTCATCATCCAAGGGATCGGTCCAATGCCAATAGCAAATGATATAACGTATCCAAACACGGAAACTACTAATAATGCACCGATTTTGTAGACGTAACCAACAATCAAAAGAATTGAAAATAAACACGCGCCTCCCTCAGCTATCAATAGTAGAGGACGGCGACCCATTCGATCTATTAATATCAGCGATAAGACAGTTGCACCAAAATTAACGGCAGTCGTTACTATTGCCATATACATTGACATCTCTGAGCTAAATGACATGTTAAAAATAGCTGTAGAGTAATACATAACAGCATTCATTCCGATAAGTTGTTGGATTATATGAAGGGTGAGAACAGTAAGAGCAATGCGACGAATAAGAGGATCAGTAAATATCTCAATCATATTCATCGATTCATGGATGCAGTTTTTGCTTGTATCTGAATCATCTCCAAACGTTGAACTGCTTTCATTTTGCTTCTTAACATCATTATTCACATTGGTATTCTGAAAACAAATTGCTCTAGCTGCTGCGGATCCAAATTGTCCCTCTACCATGCTGTAAAATTCATTGTCAACGTTGGAGTTGGGTCGAAGTCTGGTTAATGCATCTTTTGCTTCATCAATTCGATTTACAGACACCAAGTACCGAGGCGATTCTACGCAGGTGAACATCAACACGAACTGGGCGATTGCAGGAATAATAACGATAGCATAGTTAATGCGCCAAAGTGGCACTCTAGCAAGAGGGAGTCCAACAACAGAAGCGAGTAATATACCAATAACTATACCAAACTGGTTGCAGGTACCCATAGTGCCTCTTCCTCGAACAGTTGAGATTTCACCAATGTAAGTAGGTGTTACCAGCGACCCCAATCCACAACCAAGTCCGCAAAGCACACGACCAAGAATAAACATAGCGGGTGATACAGATATAGAAATGAGAAGTCCACCAAGGATCCAAAACATGTTGTTAAAAATGATGGTTTTTTTGCGACCGTATTTGGTTTGTAATATTCCGCCAAACAATCCACCAATCAATCCTCCTACACAGAACGACGACACTGCGAAACCCCACAATGCGCTATTCATAGGTAAACAATCGGGATAACTCTCGGTGGCAACATGAGCAAGACCATTCTCACAAGCGTGCGTAACCTCACCAGGTACATTCGCAGAACCAATTACCCACCCATTGCTGAATGACCCCAGCGATGATATAATAACACAATACACCATATATCCTGGCGATTTAAGCTCGAGTGAATCCATTTTTTTTTCTTTAAAAAAACGAACAAAAGACAAATACAATACGGGGTTATAAGATGGCGATGGTATATTTCTTTTTAAAGAAAAAGAAAAAGCAAAAAACAAATGGGTTTCTATGATATCAACGAAATATAAAAATAGGTGAAGGAAGAGAAAAAGTGTCTATAAAAATAAAAATACCTTTGATTTATATACAATTCATTTTTCCAAAACGTCGATTGCTTGTATTAAAAAAGATCCGAGCTATTCTAATGGAAAATCGTAAAATTTTTTTTTAAAAAAAATAGTCGTTCGTTTATGCAATTAAACAAATTTCAATATAAATGCAATGTCTTATAAATAGTTAATCCTTATTTTCTCAAATATTTTTAAAGTATTGTACCAAGTATGAGTTTATTGAAAAATGTGGATAAACCTATATATATATCTGTACAATTTACATTCTTGCTACAAATTGAATATGTTTAATGTAAATTGCTAGTTATCAACCAGTTTAATGTTATGTTTCTCCAAATTTTTATTTGTTTACTATATTTTATTATGTGAGACCTTTAATGTTAGTATAGATATTGTTACATGCATGATAAGCCAGAAAAAAATAATTCAAGACGAGAATGGATGGTTTATACAATGTCCTTTTTTAGACCTTAAATCATTCTTTTACTCCCTCACCTACTGTTACTAGCAAAATGAAGTAGGGTTAACTTTTTAAATCTAATCATTGGAGCGTTTAAAAAAAGATAGCTATTACAAACAAAAAAGGGCATATATATCAAAAATTAAACTTGGTACAGCTTTTAATATATACTTTTAATCTTCTTCAACATTCACATTAATTCAATTGTATTCTGGTTTTTATCAAATATAATAAATATAGCAGCATTTATAAGTCAAAGAAATAAAAGGCTGCTAAATTCTTTATTGAAACAAAAATAAATCTATAAGTCTATGTCTATGTCGAGATGTGAAAATATGAGCTACAAATGAAAAATGCGAAATGAAATGATGAATTTTGGTTGTAATATATGGAGAATGATTTTTCTATGCTTGGGATGTAATGTCTGGGATAGCCGTCTTTTTTTTTTGGGATCATTGAATAATTAGCGGCAGCGTCTGGCAATTGCATATGAATATCCACCCATGACAAGACACATTTGTGAAACATCAACGTAGACTGGATAACGGAAGGAGGTGGTTTGGATCCAATTTGAAGAATTGTGTGACCATAAGCTTTCGATATGTCTTTGTGCAAGAGGATCAAGAGTGATCCAGGAGCTACCGTTAGCGTAAACCCATTGAACAGAACCCATAATATGCAAAGTTAATGTAGTGATAGAATTGAATGTGAAATGCTAGTATATAATGCAAAATTTAAGACTGTGATGCAATCAAAGTACTTGTTGTATGAATGGATAACCTTTTTTGCTCTTCGTAAATTCACCTCTTTTATAGCATTTGATGCCTTCAATGTCTGATCTATTATTAAAGTAAAGAGGCACCTATTTTTTTTACTATAATAGATATATTTCTCAGTTAAGATCAAGATTACTTACGCCTCTTTTCAGTTTTACCTTATATAGTAATATAAGTAAACCGACCACTTTGTTTATTATTCAAAGAAAACAAAAGCCATTGAATCTAAACAATATGAGTGGCGCAAATGTGGCACTTGCATCATGACTAGGGATGACTTTCTTGTCTAATTTTTTTAAATATTAATTTTTTGATTCTATGAATTAGACGACCATTTAATTATACCTTTTTTACAATCATCTATGCGGCAGATGATTTTCTTAGCATATAGAAGTGACAAGTATAGCTTAATCTGATCAGTAATGAATATATGAAACGCATTTTGTTATTGACGTCTTCTTCAATCTCTTTTCTTTATTATTCAATTATATAACACAAATATTATCGTAAATAGGTAAATAAATGCCTACAATACTTCTGTATTATCTATAAACTTGTCACAAAATCTTCAAGGCTTCTTCTATTTAAAAAATACCATATTAATATTTTTTTAACATCACAAGTACCAAAAATAGCATTTTTGGAGGCGTCATGTGTTTTTAAAATAACCAAGCCTCTATTGTTACTCCAGATTCCATCTCTAGTAGAAAATGAGGACTTTTGTAGCCATCAGCAATGTAAATATTGCCATCTTTACAAATATTTATATTTTGAACTTGAGTTTTTTTTTTCAAAATTTTTTTTTGAGCTGTGTTACTGATTTCGCCATTGTGGATAACGTTTACGATCCACAACATCTTACTTTTTAGAGCTGCTAGTGCTAGAATAATTAAATATCAATTAATTTTGCGTTGGTATTGATTTCGCAATGATAGAGTACAGTTTTGTTATTGATGCTTTTACAAAATGAAGTTTTCGTTAAAATACGAACGATGTAAACAGTAATAAATATCCAAATCAATACTTTTTTTTAAAAAGCAAGGTAAACAAATGAAAACTATTTTTAATATTTCAAGCCGCTTGTCTTTTATTAAGTAAAAGAGGAAAATTTAGCTTTTGTAACTTTATTTACATCGACTCAAGAGAATATTACAAGCAATGACAACAAGTACAGTACAACCTGGATATCGGAATACCAAGTTGTGGAAAGATACTAGTGGAATATATTCCAAATATTGGAATATAACATCCCGCAAGTCTCTTTCCAGCGTTCTCAGTGGCTAATATTTGGAATACTTATAAAAAACATTATTCCAATAAAGAGGTTATTCCAATAGCGAGTATTCCAATATCCAGGTTATACTGTACCTTCATCTGAGGGATGCAAGTATGACTGATGAAACAAGTATCTCTTTTCCAACTGTCATCACCGAATCAGCTACATTGACTATCAATAAACCCCAAGAAATTTGAGATTGTTATTACACCTTTTCTCAAAATTAAGCCTTAGTATAATTTAAAGTGCTTGTATACCATTCTACAATACTATCTTTTTATGAAAGTACCTCACCCCACTATATGTTTCTTTTTATAATATATTAATATTTTCGAATATTTAATTATATCAAACGATTAAAACATGAGAGAGAGAGAGAGAGAGAGAGAGAGAGAGAGAAGGGAGAAAGGAAGGCGCATATTGTTTTAACTGATTTAAATTGGTAACGTGAGATATATCCTACTTTTAACTAGGTATTTTTATGACAAAAGATGTTGTAGAGTTTTCTAAATGACGACGAACAAATCTTTCCGGTTCTTCTTCTAAACTTACATACATGAAAATTAGTTGAGAGGTCTGTCGTATTGCATATTGTTTTTTTTTAAATGTTGAGGCTGAAAATGAGTGAATAAGTGCTAGCTGAGTATCTAGCCTTTCTACATGAGAGTCAGTAATCGTAGCAATTTCAGGAAGTTAAAAGATGAACAGGCATGATGTAATATAGATCCAGAAGAAGGGTGATGGTACAGAAGGGCTCACGTATACCATTTTTTATGCTATTAAAAGCGTAGTTGTTATATTATAATGACATTATATTTTTGTACTATTATTAGTATCTCCAGGAAGTGTGTATACATTAATCGGAGTAGCATAGTAGTAAGAAAAGCCTATCTGTATGTAAACAGACGGCCAATGGAGACATGTCTATTAACTTTTTTATGTGGAAGAGAATAAGAGCACAAGAACATAAATAACACTTTACATCACTCGTTTTATTTTTTAAAGTATAGGAATGTGAAGTGGTTTTGTTTCCAAACGGGTGCTGCCTTTTAAATGATTTGAGAGCGTTCTATGTGTATCACAAAAAAGATTTTCCTTGTGCATGCATTGGTATCAATGATAAGCATAAGACTGTTTTTGTATTGTTGAGTAAGAATGAATTCAATAAAGGTTATGCTAAATAACAGTTGTACATATTATAATTGTCCTATTAGTAACAATAGCTATAGTATTAATCAATATTGATACGGAACAAGATAAGAAAAGAAGAAGAATGATTATATAAGCTATCATTCTAATCAATCGATAACATGTTTAAGATTATTGAGCATGGAAAATATTGATTTTATTCCGTTAACTCTTTTACTTCTCTAAATATCAACAACCATATAAATGTTATAACTATCACCTGCTCACCTATCTACTTTGGGATAATATTTGTTTTGTATCGACTATTTTTGTACGCTTCCGATTAATATCAAGATAATCAAAATTAAATAAAGTAAAAGCAAGACATTTTAAAAATAGAAGTAAGCACATAGTAGATGGTTTTATTTAAATTATAATATCAAAAAGAATGATTATAAATAGTTGTTATCAATAGGAACAAACCAGAAAATAAGAATAGATAAACTTTCTTATCCTTCGAAACAAGCAGTCAAACTTGTCTGATTTTTAATTAAAAAAAAATGACAAGTTTGATTGGCACAATAGTTATTTTAACCATGAATGACAACTTAAACCATAAAAAAAAAAGACCAAAAAAAAAAAACCAGCGCTTTCCCTTTTTCTTATTTATATTTCAGATTTTTTTTTCCTTTTTGTTGAATACATCATGTAAGTGAGTAATAAAAAGCAAGCTCATGAATATCGTACGGGTTAATAACATGTTGATATCAAGTCGAACATAGTGAATATTATACATAACATAGCAGTATGCGCAAACATGCAGTTGACGATGATTACGAGTCTTCTCGAAACGTAATAACGGAAGGAAATGTGGATTATTTATCATATACTTTCGACGAAATGGATTTGGCCGCATCATGGAGAGTATTAACTAAACAGAAGTTAAATATTGTCAATGGTATCAGACTTGAAAATGCTTCATGGCGTACTTGGGCAAAGCAAAGAAATAATCTAAAAACAATTAGCCCCGAAACACTCAACTGGTAAAATAAAATTTATTTATAACAATTTATCTTTTTATTTATTTTATTTTTAGGCTAAAAGATAGTGATGTAACATGGCTTTATGGACCACTTCACACTGTTATAAAAAATATCGACGAAGAAGATCGGTTTGCTAAACCAAAGGTGCAAACAACAGAAGATACGCTAGGTCTTATGACACACCAAAAAAGTAGTGTTGAACATAAAAATGTCTCTCCATCGGATATACCTCAACCCTCCATTAAAAACACCACTGAAGCTACAACCGCAACAAATAATAGTTATACTTCTCATTTAACACTACAAAATAAACAGCAACAGCAACAGCAACAACAACAAAAACATCAAAAGCAACACCAACAACATCAAAAACAGCACGAACAACACCAACAGCAGCAGCAGCAGCAGCAGCAGCAGTCAGATAAAGAACCATCTGTGCGACCTAATGCATCACCGCTTCAGACACAAAAGCCGCTCAAATCGGCATTGAAAAAGGTTACCATGTCTGATCTTTTAAAGCGTTCAGCGTCCGAATTAGAGATAACAAATACTTTATCTATTTCAAAAGTCAATCAACAACTCGGGGCATTTTCGCCATCCGTCATTGCCAATCACCGTCAACCAAAACTACGCTTCAACCAATATGTGGAGCAATGCATTGCACTGACAGGTGACGAAAAAATGGGCAGTAGTAAGAAAAAATCATCGGCACGTGTTAGAATGGTTGATCTGGCAGAGGATGACGATTCCACTGATGAAGATAATTCGGATGAATATGAACCTAGTAGTGAGCACTCTGACGAAGATGCTATTGTCATGCGTTCAAAGCCTACAAAGATGCGATCTTCCATCAGGAAAATCGAGCCTGCGCTATTAAAAACAAACTCTCGTTCGGATCAAGATGAGTATTCGTCAGATGACTCGCTGGAGGGCGATTTTCCAGATCCTCATTTTCACAGCAATAAGAAAAATAAGCGAAGATTTAAAAAGAGTTACAACACAACATCATCACCAAACAACAATTGGGATGCAGAGAGTGCTGAATCGGATGCATTTGAAAAGCATATTGTTCAGGTATCGAAAGGTAAACAGAAGGACGTATCCAAAGACCCGGCTGCGGATAGAATGCCTACCAATAATATAAGCTGGGACATGGATGGCAATGGTGAGATACTACGACACAGTAACGAAAAATCGGATTATGAGTATGTGTTTGATGACGATGATTGGGATACGCATAGCGAGCATCCTGACGACGGGCCTTTTTCTTTTACACAAGATAATGGATTTGATGACGATGGTGATTTTTCAATGTCTGAGTCGCCACCTTTGCGTCATGTTTCCAAAGCTCCAGCTGTTGCAAGTCAAAATCCACCTGCAGATACAACAAGATCAGTGTCTTATTCTGGTAATGTAATGGAGCAACAGTCACGGGAACAGCAGCTGAGCAAAAATAGCGTTGAGCCTACAAGTAGTTCATCTTCGACTGCCTCTTCCTCAACTTCTTCTTTATTCAGTAATATTGCACACTGGGCTGCTACGCATATTTGGCCATCACAATCAGGAAATCGATAAAGAACATAAACAACATTCTATCTTAGCATGACATGGTACTAAAACCCCATAACACCAAAAAAAAAAAAAGCCTTACATTTAACACAATTTGTATTTACACAACCATATCATATTTCCTCTATTGTTATCGTCACTTCCTCTCCACTTTTGTATATTTTTCTTTTTTAATAAAATAAAAATTAAAACACTTTTTTGTATTGTTTACCATTTCCTATTTTGGAACAAAAATAACAACCAATTTTAGCTTCTTGTATAAGCTCCTTGCTTTCTTTCTTTTCCTTTTTTTTTCCTTCTTCTTCTCTCTTACATCGTTCATATTTTTTCCCATGCAATTATTTAAAAGTAAAAAAAATTCAAAAAGACGAAGCGAGACAAAGTTAATTCAACCCAACCATTCAACCAGTAAATATGACATTTCTTAACCGTGTAACACATGTTCTAAACGATTCATTTTTTTTTTATTTTTCCTTAAAAAGAGTCATACAATGACCTTACAGTAACTGGCAGTTTAAAAGATAAACCCACAGATGAAGAGATCAATAGATTGTTTGAGCTGGCTGCAGTAAGAGTAGAAGTGTACGTAACTAACAGACCCCACTTTACTGATTTGGTTTCTATAGCCTCGCCTCAACTTGAACCTGAGTAATGAAAGCTTGAGAGGCCTTTCACCAGAAAAAAAATGGTTTATTCTTTCAAACGAAAGTACGCTACCTACCATGGGTAGCGTGATTGGAACTCGCAAATCATCCACAGGAAATTTAGGTTCGACCGCCAATCGAAATAGAAGTAGTATTATACTTGGAAGCAGCAGCAATAGTACTGTTGAATTGAATACAACCGACCAGTTAGTACCCACTTACTACATTAAATCACTATCAAAGCACGATACAAAACAGGAAGTTCGATGTAAATTGGTATCTGATTTAGCGGTTCGATTAAGAACGATGCCTGTGGAGTAAGTCATCTCTTTTTATGCTTGTACATTTTACTTATATATTGATTGTAGCTGGGCAGAAAAATTTATTGAATCTGATGGTATCAAAATGCTGACAGATGAACTAGCATTGTTGAACGACGTTAAAAAAAGGTAATATCAAAAAAAAAAAAATCAAAAGTAATATATTAATAGAAAAAATATGATTAGAAATTCACGGGAATGTCTGCTTGAATTTGAGATTATTAAATGCTTGTATCAATTATTCAGTAACTATGTAAAATATTTTACGTTTTTTCCGTGAAAAAAAAAGACAACTCATCTATTTATTTCATTTTAGCATGGAATAAAAAAAATCATTCAAAGCCCATCAAACATTATTCATATCACAGCATCACTTTTATCATCTCATTTACCTACACAAAAACTTGTATGTGATGCATTAACATTTATGTGTTACTTTGAACAGCCAAAAGGACATGAACTTGTGATACAAGGCATGAATGTGCTTCGAAATGCTACTAATGAATATGGGTACTTTGATGCTTGGCTTAAAATGCTTGACCAGACTCTTTACAAGGAAGGTCTCGGTGGCGAAGGTGAAGATGTGAAACGACTTATCACCAAATTTAAAAATGATACAACGAGTGTTGAACGAGCGGTAAAAAAATATAAACTCCTCTTTTTTACATGTATATTGACTTTTTTTTTTATTATTTTTAAAAAGCGTGCAAATCTTTTACTTGTCAATGCCATTGTTGACCCAGAAACTGTGACTGATCGAGAGCAACGAACGACAATTCGAAATCAATTAGAACAAGGAGGACTCTCCCAGATCTTTGAACGTATGCGACTTTTAAATGATCGATACATTAATGAGCAAATCGAAAAGTATCAGAGACTAGAGGACTACGATAGTATGTCCATCATGCTTTTGGGCAATTCATTGACTGAGCCGCATGAACTAGCAGATAAGATTATCCGTTCCATCAAAGGCACAAAGGCGTCAGACGCGTTTACAAATATTATGCAGCAACTCTTGGTACTTATCCAGTGTGGTGATTCAGCAGAGACCCGCAATTATTACTACAAGTTGATTGAGCATTTTGTGATGCAAGTCTCGCTTGACCACCAGGGGTTACCAAATAGCTTCAATCAGAGTTACAAAATGGATGTACAAAGTTTGATCCAGAAATTTGCAGAAGAGGATGAGTTGGAGATGGCGCTTCAAGATGCTTATGAAGTTCGTGAAATGGCAAAGAAAGCTATGGAAAACGAGGCCAAGCTTAAGGTACAATTGGATATCAGAGCAGGTAAGATATATGAAACTTGCATTACCTATTTGACTTAATTTATCATTTTTAATTTTTCATAGATGGTCTTGTCGGGAAACTTCGAGTAAAAAGTGAAGCAATGGAAAAGAGTCTTCGAATTGCAAATGAAACCAATTCTGTCCTACAACAAAGGCTAGATGATATTGAAATCGAGCATCAGAATACTTTGTTAGCCATGGATGGCCAAATGAAACGATTATACGAGACGGTGAGAACCCTTAATCGTAATAATGTTGAGCAAAATGAACAGGTAATTCTTTAAAAAAAAATCCCCCCCCAAAAAAAAGTTAAAAACGGAAACTTGTTTTTACTAAATCAATATAACAGCTCTATAGTTATGAAACACTACGAAAAAAGATTAGTACGAGTATTGAGAGTCAATGCATAAAGCCATCAAAATCAAAAACAAAACGAGAGATTGAAAACATACTCGAAAAGAAGACCAAATTACCACCTCCATTAATCATTGAAAACAATAAAGATAAAAATACTACCACTACTAACTCCCATCCTGAAGGCTATCTGTATTCACCAGAATCGATGGATCTATCTTCGCACTATTCGGGAACACCTTCACTTCGCAGCTTATCATCAAATAATAGCAACAGTAATAGCGACAATGAATCATTTGACGCCACATCCAATAACCTTAAAAATAATAGCAACAGTAATCATAATGGAAATAACAATAATATAAAATTATCAATACCCAATCCACCCACAAACAATAATACATCGCCACCACCACCACCTCCTCCACCACCACCTCCACCAACATCCATCTTACCAACTGAACAAGGAAATGGAGCGCCTCCGCCACCCCCTCCGCCTCCACCTCCACCAGCAATGGTTGGGGCTGCACCACCTCCACCACCTCCACCAACTTCTTCTTTTGGGGCTCCTCCTCCACCTCCACCTCCACCTTCACTAAGTTATTCATTTGGAGCACCACCGCCCCCTCCTCCTCCACCATTACCAATTTCTTCAGCCGGAGCGCCTCCGCCTCCTCCGGTACCCGGAGCTCCAGCTCCACCACCATCGTCTACCACATACCAATCCAACCAAAAGCTAAAGTATCTTGAATGGACCAAACTCAACCTTATGAATATCAACGGGACTGTCTGGGGCCAACTAGGAAAAGATAACAAAGAGGAGTACCAAGAAGAAAAGAAGAGTTTATTTAATGAATCCATTGTTTCCAAACTTTCTGAAGCCGACGTATTTGCAGCGATTGAAAGCACATTTGCACAAAAGCCAACCGCTCCTATACATCAAAGAAAACGCAAAGTGGTAGATATTGTTGAGTTATTGGATCCAAGAAAAGCACAAAACATGAGTAAGTCTATTTTTTTTTTAAAAATAATATAGAAACTAATTAAATATAAAAGATATCTTCTTGACAAGTCTGCCAAAATCATTTGAAATGAATCAACTGTCACATTACGTAAACACACTCTACATACAAGAAGAACGCATCCTTGAGGGCCTTTTGAAATTTATGCCAACGTCCGATGAAATCAAAAAGTTTGATAATTATAAAAAGGACAACAAAGATATATCAAAGCTCTCCCATCCTGATAAAATAATATTGGAAATGATGGGTATTTTGCGATTCAAAGAACGCATGCATTGCACTATGTTTAAGGTGACGTTTGAAGAAAAATATAACCAAGTTGAAAAGGTAAAAAGATAAAAAGATAATCCCTCTTTTTTTTATTAGTACTCATCGTTTCTATTAGGGAATGAAGGATATTTTAAAAGCATCAACGAGTTTAATAGAAACAAAGAAGTTTAAGAAGCTTTTAGAGGTAAGAATATATAAACAGAAAATGATGAGTAAAACAAGTTTGTATTTATTTGTGGGTATGGTATTAGATTATTTTGGTTATTGGTAACTTTATGAATGGAAATACACGGCGAGGTGGAGCTTCTGGTATAAAAATAACCAGTATAAATAAGGTAAATAGTCAAGATGGGGAAGGTTTTTTGGCAATTAATTAACTGGACTTTAAATAGTTGATGGATACAAAGGGGGCAGCTTCAACAACTTTAATGCAATTTTTGGTGGATAATGTTCAAACCAATTTCCCTAAAATAGCAGACTTTTTAACGGAATTAAAAGAATGCGGAGAAGCTTCCAAAGGTATACTTTCTTATATATATATGGTAGGCCTCTGTTAATGTCTTTGATATAGTGAACAATACAGAACTCATGATTGAATTCACAAGTCTTAAACGAGGCATTGGCCAAATTGAAAAGGAGATCAACGTTGCTACCGAGGGCGATGAGTTTATAAACAACATCAAACCATTCTATGATGATGCTCATGAAAGATTCAAGCTTTTAGAAAGCCTACAAAAAGAAGCACAAGATAGCTTTAATCAAGTTGTACTATTTTATGGAGAGAACGCTAAAACAGCACAGCCAAACGAGTTTTTTAGCATTTTCTACTTGTTTTCACAGAATTGGAAGGTAAAAAAATGAATAGATATATAAATTATAAACTTGTATTGACATGCTTTACAGAAATGTGCAACTGAATTAGAATTGCTTAAACAAGCACGTGAAAGAGCAGAGGCACAAAAGAAATTCAATGCTGAAAGAAGAAAGAATCAAGTGCGATCTTCACAGCAACAGCAGAATGCTAATATAAAAGGAAATGGCATTGATATGAGTGATTGTAAGTTTCTTTTGCTATTTTAACTTGGAAGTAAGTGGAGCTGAATTTATTAAAAATAGATACCACGGACATTGCGACACATGATAAAATGATGGAGAATTTATTTGCCAAACTGCTAAATACGGGTCAGGAGTACAAGACAAAAGAAAAGCTACAATTGCAATACAAAAGGAACCTAGAGCCCATTCTACCAACCAGTCTAGATGCATCTGAATTGCTAGAATCCATTCAAGAGTCAGAATAGTTCTGTACACGACATAATAAAAGATCAAGTTGCTTGTATTTGATTGGTGCGTTTTTTAAACCTTTTTTCTTGTGTTTAGAAATGGATGTTTGGTTCCTCCAACCCCCTCACACACAAAAAACCCTTTTTTTTTGTACGTAACAGTTTCTTTCTTTGACTCTTTTTCTTCTTGTTATTATTATCATTCTTAAAATAGGAAACCAAACAAAAGCCTTTTTTTTTTTGTATATGAAGTACGACATTCCAACTTATGCGTTGGTGTCCATAATCACCTTTACAGTTGCTTTTATTGTATCGTTGCGCTCATTCTTATACTCGGATATTTGGACAACTTGTTATTCGTCAGATCTTGCTTCTATATTATCAACAAATCAAATATGTACAAAAAGTTATATCAGCGCCTATTTTTCCCATGTCGAATCTCGAAAGATTAGTTTATTGGTAAAAAAAAAAAAAAACCAGAAAAGAGCTTAGTATTTTATATTTGAAATCCTCATCTTGTCTTCGTGATAGGCTCATGTGAATATGACCATTTGCTGTTCCTTGCTGATTGGAAGGGCAATAATAAAATATGTTTTTGGTGAGCTAAGACCGTTAGAAAGTCAGGTAAAATATAGGACAGTAAAAGAGAGAGAGAGGGAGAGAGAGAGAGGAGATAACAATGGATGATATTAATATGATTTAACTTATCAGCATTTATATGATCGAATGCTAAATTTTTTACTATTTAAAGTGATATTTATTGGCGCAGTAATGGATCCGATTTGGAGACACATTCTAAGGTTATCAATGTGGATTGGTGTTTTGGGCTTTATGAGAATATTCAGTTTATTGAGTCGAGATAGATTAGATAATGTAAGTAAATACGCCATAAACGAGATTAGATATATATATATATATATTTATTTATATATAAATATCAATAATATTGTTTAGTTGGCAACAATTGCATTTGTCTCGATACAAAAGTATTACAAAGTGACATTACTTTTGGCGATTCTGTTGACAAGTAATGTTGTATGGTACATCGCATCATTTTACTTGTTCCCAACGACATTAGCGTTCCTTACATTGGAGGTAAAGAGCAGGAATGGATTGATATACACTTTTACTTATTATTATGTATAGTTTTTACCCGTTGTATTGGATACTGTCCAAGTGCTCATCAAATACATTACACACTTGATGGATCAATGGCGTGAGAATGGATTCGAAAGCAAGCGATTGATAAACTATTATGCCGAATTAAGCGCGGATGTGCTTATTCTGGGATGTACACTATTACAATATCTACAACTGATGGTAAGATGTACTTATCCAATCACTGCACTGCTTTTTGCTCATTCTTTATTTCTATTAGTGGATGCATGGCGTTTCATTTGGTCTTGTGGACATTGTCTTGTTTTTAAATGTTCGTAGCGTGCTGAAAAATCTGCATAATAAAATACTCATTTACCGGGAACGATGGCGTGCAATGGCTTATGTGAGAGATCGATACATTAATGCATCGCCGGAGGAGCTATCAAGGCACAATGATGACTGCGCGATATGCCGTGAGAATATGAAGACTGCAAAGAAGCTGGCATGTGGTCATATATTTCATTTGTAAGTCATTCATCATTTATGCATATTTGTCTCATTTTGACTGTTTTGATAGGCATTGTTTGCACTCTTGGATACAACATCATGTGTCGAAACCAACATGTCCAACTTGTAGGAGATCATTATCACCACCAAAGGAGACACCTACTTGTTCTAAATAATTATATATCCATCCTTCTTATTTTGTAATTATATCTACTCTCTCATCTTCTTATATCTTTACTAAAAAGAAGCAATCGATCTCTATTTCTATACCCTCAATAACACAAGCAATCAATCACACTCACACTCACACACACACATGCAACATAGTATATTTTATAGTAATAAAAACAAATCAATTCCATTTTTCTTTTCTTTAACATAATAATAATATATTAATATAGTCATCTAATATATACAATATACACTTTGTATTTATTGTCCGGTTGGTAGCTATTTTATACAACAAAATGTTAATAAACTACACAATGATATATTGCTCATTCTACATACGTTTTGACTGAGTTCAGCGAATTTGGTACCAACACGTTCAGCATGCTTAAAGAACTTGTCTGCGCACTTGTTGACACAAGAAGACTATGATGTATCGTTTAATATTATGCGCTTCCCCTTTCATAAAAACAGGGTCCTCCTATCAATGATCCCCGTCTATATATATATATATAATACCTCTTCTCCATTCAAAGTCTTTGAGCTAAAGTCAGTGATACAGTCGTCGAAACAACGTTGAACCAAGCTACTGTAAAGTCTCATGAAATCTCTCATCTAGTTGAAAAAAAATGTCAAACATGATTAGATGCTCCATTTTTGCTCTACTCTATTTTGCAAGAAATATTAACCTGTTTGTGTTCAATCATGGAGGCAATTTGTGCCTGTTCAGCCTGGTTAAAACGAGAAAAATCCATTTTTATTTATTGTGTGTATATGCGTTGTATAAAAAGGTATATAAAAAATATCGCCCACTCTGAAAAAGGGCAAGGAGAGGCACCCTTGCGAGGTGAAAAAGCACGTCACACGGAGCAGTCCCCGTCAGCCAAAAGGACAGAAAATGGGGGGAGTGCGACATGACGTTTTCGGCATGAAGCATTCGCATTTTAGCCAGCAATGTGTGTTTGAGAAGAAAAAAAAGCTCCTGCTTTTGCTCAAAATTTAGCTTTTCTCTCCCCCTCCCTTCTCCCTCTTTCTGTTTTGATAACGTGTTTCTTTAAATACAAACATTTCTCTTTTATGGTATATTTGATTTGTAAAATACGTGTTTTTTTATATTAAAAGACGTATATACATCTCCGCTTTTACCCATTTTATGCGTTCCACGGATTGAGATTCTACCATTCCTATTTTTAATACCTTTTTCCTATTTTTAAGAAATAAACGTGCTCTTCTATTTTCATTATCGATTTCATGCAATTTAAAAGTCAGTATAATCAAAAATCGTTTGTTTGTCACGACTATATTTCATTGTTAGTAGTTACTATGGTAATATAACAAACTATTATGGTTTTGGTATATTTGTTATTAGTTATTCAACCGTTCTTCTGGTCAACAAATAAGATTATTTTTTTTGGATGAAACTTGAAACATGCAAAAAAAAACAAAAAAAAAAAATTTGTTGGTAATACAAACAAAAAACCTTAACCCATTGCATTCAGTTTTATTAAGAGTCTATATTTTTAAAGCGTAAATGAAATAGAATCACGATTAAAGAATAAAATGAACCGTATAAGCACGATTTATTTACTATTTTGGATTAAGAAGGTTTATATCATTCTACACAATTTCAAGGGGGTAAGCAAAGTTGAGTGTATATATTTTTAGATATGAACAAGAGCTTTTAACGGAATAGCAAGGTGTCTCTCTTTCTAAATCACACACACGCTTTATATTTGTCTTTTTGTTTTCATAAAGCGATCAATGGCTTTAATTATGACCGCGGGAGATGATTGCTAAAGGAGAATCCGCGGAAACTCTTTTTTTTCTTTCTTTTTTTTGTTGAGCTATTTTGGGATTGTTTATTTATTTTTATCTTGATCAAAAAAGATATAAAAAGGTCAATCAAAATCAGCACTCTTTTTTCTCTTCTTTTCTTTTACTTTTTATCTTTAATTAAATAATATTATTATAATATGTGTGGTATCTTTGGGTAAATATCATCTATTAGAGCCTGTTTTTCTTCTTCTTTACTCTAACGGTGATCCTATTTTAAATAGCTATTGTAATTTTCTTTGCGAAAAGTCTCGTCGCGAAATCTGTGACAACCTTTTGAACGGTCTTTCCCGTTTAGAATACAGAGGTTATGACTCTGCTGGTAAGGTTTCAATTAAAATATACAAAAAAAAAAAGGAAAAGGTTTTGCTCACCCTGTTTTTTTTTCTATTTTTTCTTTAGGTTTCTCTGTTGACGGAGATAATGAAGATCTTGCCATCATGAAACAGGTTGGTAAGGTTGCCGCCTTGAGAAAGCTTGTCGACGAACAAACACTTGATTTTGAACGTTCCTTCATCAGCCATTGTGGTATGGCACATACCCGTTGGGCTACACACGGTCAACCCTCTCAAATCAACTCTCATCCTCAGAGATCCGATAGCCAGAATGAGTTTACCCTCGTCCACAATGGTATCATCACAAACTACAAGGAACTCAAGACCTTGCTTGAAAAGAAGGGTTTCGTGTTTGAGAGCGATACCGACACTGAATGCGTTGCAAAGTTGACCAAGTACATCTATGACTCCAACAGTGGTGACATTAGCTTCACTGACCTCGTCAAGGCCGTCGTTGTTGAATTGGAAGGTTCTTATGCTTTCATCTTTAAGAGTAAGCACTTCCCCAACGAAATCGTTGCCACGCGTCGCGGTTCTCCTCTTTTGGTCGGTGTCAAGACTGCCAAGAAGCTCAAGGTTGACTTTGTTGATGTTGAATATGCTGGAAATCCTGCTGAAAAGGATGCTAACTGTAAGTATTTAGTGTGTTTTTTTTTAAGGGATGGCGTTTTACGATATCGCTAAAGGGCGGTAGAAGTAGGGGGAGTGTAAACAGGGATGGAAAAAAAAAAGTGAAATAAACAAACAAAACAAAAACAAATATAAACAAAAGAGTGGAGCAGTTGGAAGAAAAGTGAGTGAAAGTGAGGAAGCGAGTGGAATAAATAAAATGGAATAAATCAAGTTTGTTTTTACAACAAACTAACAACCATGATTTGTAAATAGTTGCTCCTGTTGAGGGTCAAGACATGTCTCGTCCTGCCTTGAACCGCTCCCAATCCAGAGCCTTCTTGAGCGAAGATGGTTTGCCTCAACCCATTGAATACTTCTTGGCTTCCGATGCTTCCGCCATTGTTGAACATACCAAGCGTGTCTTGTATATGGAAGATGATGATATTGCCCACATTGCTGATGGAGGTAAGACTTGTTTTACAACCAGCTTTTTTTTCTTTTCTTACTAACTCTGAAAAAAAAAATCATTTTTAGAACTCCATATCCATCGTGTCCGTCGCTCCAAGGAAGATACCTCTCCTGCTACTCGTTCCATCCAAACCTTGGAAATCGAACTTGCTGAAATCATGAAGGGCTCCTTTGATCACTTTATGCAAAAGGAAATCTATGAACAACCTGAATCTGTTGTCAACACCATGCGTGGTCGTGTCAATTTCGAAAACCATCAGGTCACCCTTGGCGGTCTCCGTGGCTTTACCCAAATCATTCGCCGCGCTCGTCGCATCATCTTTATTGCATGCGGTACCTCTTATCACTCCTGTTTGGCTACACGTGCCATCTTTGAGGAATTGAACGAGATTGGTACCCAAGCCGAATTGGCCTCCGACTTTTTGGATAAGGGTAGCCCCATCTTCCGTGACGATGTCTGCATCTTTGTTTCTCAATCTGGTGAGACTGCTGATACTATCCTTGCCATGCGTTACTGTTTGGAGCGTGGTGCTCTCTGCGTTGGCGTTACCAACACGGTCGGTTCCTCCATCTCGCGTGAAACTCACTGTGGTGTCCACATCAATGCCGGTCCCGAAATTGGTGTTGCTTCCACCAAGGCCTACACCTCTCAGTACATTGCTCTCGTCATGATGGCCCTTCAGCTTGCCCAGGACACCACCTCCAAGACTGAGAGACGCAAGGAAATCATTGATGGTCTCTACCGCTTACCTGGACACATCAAGGAAGTGCTTGCCAGCGATGATAAGCTTCAAAAGTTGGCTGTCGACACACTTGGTCACGAAAAGAGCTTGCTCATCTTGGGCCGTGGTTACCAAAACGCCACCTGTCTCGAAGGTGCCTTGAAGATTAAGGAAATCTCTTATATGCACAGTGAAGGTATCTTTGCCGGTGAGCTCAAGCATGGTCCTTTGGCTTTGATTGATGAGCATATGCCCATCCTTTTGATCATGACCCAGGACGCCCTTTATCCAAAGGTCCAGTCTGCCCTTCAACAGGTTACTGCTCGTAAGGGTAACCCCATCATTATCTGTAATTCTGGTGATGAAAACTTGACCAAGCACCACCAGACCATCGAGGTTCCCAAGACCAGTGACTGTTTGCAGGGTTTGGTCAACATTATTCCTCTCCAGTTGCTTTCCTACCATCTTGCTATCATGAAGGGTGTTGATGTTGATTTCCCCAGAAACTTGGCCAAGTCTGTTACTGTCGAGTAATTTATTTTTTCTTTATTTTTGTCATTCCTTTTATTTTTTTGTTTTCAACCTCCCACACACACACATTTTCCATTCCGTAACCCATTCTCAAGTTAGATAACTTTTTAATCTTTTT
>VCJL01001277.1:17210-34814 GCA_024139405.1 Backusella mclennaniae | reverse complement strand
TAAAAAAAAAAAAAAAAAAAAAAAAAAAAGCCAATTGACGAAGAAAACAGAGCATACGTTTTATATTTTTCTGTTAAATCAGAAAGCAGAGGAGGAGAGAGAGATAGAAATCAAAAGATAAAAAATATTTCGGCCATTCATATCATGAGCCAAGAGTTATGATTTCGAAGACAATAACCCAAAAAAAATCATATATTCTACAATTAGTCAATTATTCGATTTAGTAATCCGTACTGAGAACAATTTAGAAAACCCTCGCCTCATGCCACACAGCAAGTAAACAGATGTACAAAAGAAAAATCCAACAATTCGGCTTTAACCACGATCTTCATAATTATAAAAGTAAAGATTTAAATAGCAATGACCATTGTCTCGATAATTGAAAAAAAAATTATAATTATTTATACATCAAAATGAATGCTTGTAGTGGATTATTCAGTTTAGATATGACGAGGTACCTGCATTACAATGTTCCATAAGGTAATGTTCACACCATCGCCATCAAATGATTCAACCCAAATATAAATTTATTTCAAATTATTGTTCTATTGAATGCGAAACTTATGATTAATTGCCTTTCGTATCGTTTTATTAGTACTGTCATTCTTTTATAACTATTTCATAATAATAATAACGATAAATAGTGTTCCAATATAAGCGCTTTGCTGATTTTTAAATCATCTCATGTTTAATAAAATAATGCCAAAAAAAAACAATACAATATTAATTAATTATATTATTAAAAACTAATTACTTGATTGATAAGAAACATAATCTGAATTACAATTTTTATATATACTGTTTAATTAACTTGGCTTAAAATAAAAACAAACGTACCAAAAATACATTACCTTTTCTTAAAAAGCACAAAAAGCCTGTTTTTTTTTTTTGTTATTTATAGATAGCTTTTGTACATTTACTTTTAAACCTTCAGCTTCATCATTGAGCAGCAACAAAACCAATTTCAAAAATAATCCAGAGTTAATTCACTTGAACAAAATAAAGTATGATTAATAAAATGATTTGTAACAATCTTAAGTAGTAGTCAGTTGCCTCATCACTGTTTTTGGAAATAAAGTAAAGGATTTTGCATGTGCCACAATGCTAATTAATTTTTGGATTGACTATGATATATCTCTCAGTGGCCACTCTGTGTCAACCGAATTCTCTTGCCAACCAACTGCAATCAATATAAAAATCGATATGATTCCTTACGTAACTATTTACTAACAAAGCATAAAGTTGTTTACTTGGATTATAATGTCAAATACAGTCAAGTTATTATACATTCCTTGATTTATTCCAATATAATTTGTATGTATCACTGTTTAAACAGGTTACTCACAACCAAATCTCGCCACTATATTTATTTATTTAATCTTCGTAAGGTTACGTTCCCCACATTTCAGGGATAGTAATAGTAATAAAAAAAGGTGGGACCCACACTTGACATAATTTGTTTAGCATGATGAGATACATACATCGATACATAATTAAGTAATTAAATAAGAATTATTATCTAAGTTGTAATTTATTGATGTACATATGTGAATCTGTTCAATGATATAGAGAAAGGGGAATGAAAAAAAAAAAAAGAATAAGAGAATGACCATAGATGCTTTATACAATCAGAGTATATACATTTTTTACCCACAAATCTTAATTAAATATAAACATAATAAAAATTGAGCCATATCCATAGGAGAATTTTAAAAAAAGGGTGTCACAAAATAGGAATTAGTACTAAGCTTTTTTCGTTTCTGTTTTTGTTTTTTCGGATGACAATCTGCTCACAAACATTAATGAAATACAAAAGGAGTTCCGACCAGAGTAAGAAAAGAGTGAATGGCCTTTGTTGATAAGTATATATTGAATTGGTTTCTACGCATATAATGGACAATTAGACGAGGCATGTTTTTCTGAACCACACAGGTAGCATATACTAGATGTTGCATGTGTTGTCGTAGATTTGATGGCAGATTGCTGAGATAGAGTAGATTTTGTAAAAAAGTGGTAGAGGCACATGTTTGCTGTAATGATTTCTTGTTTTTTTATGGTGTCGGTATAGTAGTTAGCTTTATACAATCAGGATATATGATAGGCTGAGGGCCGAATTGGTATTTATTATAAACAAAAGATAAATTAAACAATAAGGGAAAATAAGTAAATTGAGAGAAATTGAGAAAAAGAAAGAAAAAAAAAAAGAAAATGATGTAAATTGAAAGGGACCTTTTTATACAAGTTATTAACAGAGGTGTGTAACATGCTTTTTTAAATAAATAAATAAATAAATAAATAAAAGTATATAAATAAATAAAGTACTAACGAGAACTTGACAGAACATTTAAATATGATTCCATCAAAATTAAGATGATTATAATCTAATGCCGCCTTCCAGAAAGTTTAGATAATTATTATGCTGTTTTTAGATTTTTAACGCTTTAATGATTTTAAACAATTCATGTTTTCTAAAAAAAAAATTTTTTTTTGACGCATTTATTTTGAGTGAGAACAGAGGTTCTGGACCGTCGTTCACCAGCCTCAGACTCTCTCCCTCACATCTCCCTTCTCATACATTTCTTTTAGCCCAAAAAGGTAAGGGCAATGTCAATATGATCCCATGCCATTGAATATGCCTGTGCACTTATCATAACCATTCATATGAATCCAAGGGAGGAATTACAAAAAAAGGCAGATTCATTGTTATACGTCACTGTCACCATTACCAAATACAGTTATGCGGTTTTATGTTTAAAGTTGTGTGATAATAGTTGTTGTTGTGATAGATATTCCCCTTTTCATCTTGGATATTTTATTGTTTTACTTAAATCCATGTAATTTTATATTCCTGTTTATCTAATGTTAGGGCTGCTGTTGTTACACCCAATATTCAGCCATGACTGGTTTGGCTTTTTATCATAATAAATAGTAATAAATAAGTAATAACCAACTTACTGGTTTCAAAAATTAAAAGACTTGATGTACATAAACTTGAACTTTTCAAATGAGTTTAAAAATGAAATGAAATAAAGAAGATAGACAAACTGAAAATGCACCGTATTATCATAAAAGTATACTTTTATCCAGAAATCGATGAAAAACGGTACTATCCCACACTAATTATACAGATTGAAAAGGTTCTAGAATAAAACACAATGATCAAATGATAATTTAACTGCTTAAAGGAGTGTAAAAAATGTCTTCTATATTTATCTTGATTTTGAACCGTCCAAGCCATTATAATAATAAATAATAATAAAAAAGTTTGTTCACAATGATTTTTAGTATTATATTAGCAATTATCTCTCTTTATAATACTCTTTATCTACGCTATTCTATTTAGTACAAAGCACTGGATTGAAAATTATATAAATGATGCGACCCTTTTTAATACAGAACTTTTCTTTTTTAAAAAGAAAAAAAGGTACATGACCAAATAGCTGGAATCCGGAACTGATTCTGGAACAAAAAATTATTTTGTGTATATTTATCCAAAATAATTTTCTAAAGTGTTCTGTTATGTTTATACACAAAAGCGGCTTCACATTCTTATATATTAAGTTCTGTAAAAGTAATCTGTTTCGATATTTTATATAGAATTTTCATTTTTATAGTACGTAAAAAGCCCTAAGTGAAGTATTTTCTCGGCTACTAGCAATAAGTAATTACTAAACCATTTCATTAATCTGCTTTGGTAATTAAAAAACCGTATACATGGGGTTATATGCAAGTTTTTTTTTTTTTTGAAGATTTGAGCTCATATATCTTGAAGTAAAAGAAAATGCTCAATGACTTTGTTCAAATCTGAGACATCAAAGTAGCAACAGCAAGCGGCTACATTTATTCATTCGAATGCACCAATTAAAATTTTATGTAATACTAATACTAATATTAATATTAAATAATAACATAAATATGGACTAAACACAGCATGATTCAAGCATTTCCTTCAGCTGTCAGAGTTCCCCAAAGTTATATTTTGACTCACGGAAAAAGAAAGGCCGTTACACGTAGGCAAAGTTGTTTGTATGACATTGTGTGATCGCGCCCGAGTTTTCTGTTTTTATCTGGTTTGGCACTGGGCAGCTATATCATTCGTATCAATAACACCATCTTGGTTCTTATCACAGATAAATGTATTTTTTGTTATTATTGTTGTCAATGTAACTCATATGCTAAGCTTCTATGAGCCGTTTGCTGTTGAAAGACTATGCTTTTTCTAAAGTATATAAGACAATGTCCTAGAATAGATATGTTTCTTGAAGCTATCGATCTTGTTTTCATTGATTTTGTTTTTCAGGAAAAGAAAAAAAAAGTTTGCAATCAAGAGGAGAAAGGCAATGCTGTACAAAACACATGTTTATTTTTCATAAATCGAGAATCGTGAAGATTTTGCATAACTCTAATTATGGCCGACATCTGTTTTGAAACACGCAAATAATCAATAATAAAAACTATATTTGTTGAATGCTAAACAATAACACAAGAAACATAAGAAAGTGATGTATTCAATCAACATTAAGTTGTGATTTTAGTCATGTGGCTTTTGAGATGCCTATTACAATAGCTTTATTTATTGTCCAGATTTTCTTGTCAGTTGATACCCATCATGCTCTACACTCGGCTCAATCGTTGGCTTTTATTTTGAAAGCTTGTTATTGGATAACAAGCAGTAGTAAGACAAATGTCCACTTATTGGCAGAAATATTCTCACCATTGCAATACCAAAATCCAAACACGTAGGAATCATGCCCTCCTTTTTTAGTTAAATAAAATAAGTCTTTTTTTTTTTTTTGTTTATTCTACTTTTTTTTCCAAGAATAAGAAAGAAAATGGAAGAAGTTTTCGACCATGTTTCTAAACTGAACATAGATTCTTCAAGAACATTTGCTCGACAAGAGATTAAACAAATGATTATTAAACAATAAAAAATCATTTGATATGTCATTTAATAAAATATATTGGATATTTACTCTTTCATTTGAATGTGAGAATAAAACCCCTTATTTTGTCAGGATAGTTTGGATGGATACACAAGGCAGAAAAAAAAACAATGGACCAAGGATCTTTACCAGAGTCATAACATTCTTAATAGTAGTACATTTCTAAAGATGTAATGTAAACAGATAAACCAAAAAATAATAAAAATAAATATCATTTGATAATTGATTTATTTAGTGCTTCAATACCCAATAACGAGTATTTCAAAGTACATGTAGCAATATATTTCCACCCATTACGTTTACCTGAGGATTAAAAAAAAAAAACTTAACCGCTCCACCTTGTTCAATACCATATTAACATTAGTGCATTATTGAGAAAGAAAGAAAGAGAAAAGATATCACAACAACATACACTGATACCATTAAGTTTAATTTTCCACCGGAATGATTCGCCGTCAGGTATAAGATGAATATGGTTACAAACACTTACTAGTACCAGTTTTTGGCAGTTTGTACCAAAAAAACAAAAGATGGTTCTGCCAACATTACTGCCTTACCATTAGTAGAAAAATAGCTATTTCATATACTGTCTTTTTCAAGAAAATGAGAAAAAAAGTGGGTCAAGGGAGATTCAGATTTTAGTATCAAATCACTATAATAAAGTTGATTTATGTAAGTATTTTTGGATATTAAAATATAAATTGTATATACTTTTGTATTGTTGTAACTCAGGTTAAATATATGAAGAAAATAGACTTGTTTATTTAATGAGTGCTTTCAAAAACGTCCTCCCGGGAACTATTTTTAAAATTAATATAGCAAACCCAGTTTATACCCATATAAATCAAAAATCATGATATAGCGACATTCAATGTTGTATTTGAGTGTCCTAAAAGATAATGGATTACGACTTTAAAAAATTACAAATAATGAAAAATGGTCTCTACTGAATCTATCTCTGTCATACTGGTGCGTTGGCTCTGTTACTTTATATATCATGATATTCTTCATTGGGATGTAATATACCTTTCTGGACCTTGCTACATGGCTATCTATCTCTGTGTTTGCTCACTATCTGAAACATACTCTTTATATATGATATATTTCTCTATTCTCAAATATCCCTCTGGTTTTTCTCATTTATTTGAAAATATTTCTCAAAATACTTCCCCCTTTTTCTCATTATTTTGTAATTTTTTCTCAATTTCTTGAAAAAAACAGTAAACTTGATGATGAATAGTCATAGGCTAGATGGTTTTAGATTACTTGTTTAGCTAGTTGTATAAGATTATTCATGTTGACACTTTTTTTTAGAATTGGGCTACGCTAGTAGAAAAGCCTCCTTCCTCCCTAATTTAAGATAAAGCTATTGACAAATCTAAATTTTCACATAATTATGAATATAAGCGTACTGTTTTTTTTTGTTTTTTGTTTTTTTGTTTTTAACGTGATTAAAGAAGCTCAGTGATTATATTAATACGATAACTTGGAGCATATCATTTACATTATAAAATATAATAACAGAATGCAATGAGATACATAATATTTTGCTTAATTCCTTTTTTTTTTTTATCCTCCTAAATCTCTCTCTCCTCTTCCTATTCCATTCGCTCTCTCTTTTATGTGCATATAAGTATGCAGACATAAAACAGGGTTGTCGCCTCCCGTTCACTCTCATATTTTGTGCCTTTCACTTTCTTTAGGATATCACCTACATGCAATAGTACCCGCCTAACCAGGGCTCTCCATCTCCTATAATTGCTTACAAAAAAATCTTATTTCATTATCCATATTGTACTACCACACTATAACTCAAAATTAATCTTTGGATGTATCTACATCTTTAGCAGTTTTCATATCGAAGATACACGCACATGGATTAATGTACTTGAACTTCACTAGTTATTCAAGTTGGACAACCTCCTAATCAGACTAATGATATCATAGTTAGATTACAAGTGAAAAAATGGTTCTCATATGATAAAAAAAAGGAGCAATAAAAACGGAGATGTTGTAATGAAATTTGACATGAGAAGAAGATAATTCTTGTAAAGACGCCACTATAATTATGACATATTTTATAGAGATATACAAGATTTTGATTTTGCGCAACAATAGCAAGTAAACAACTAGATTGACGAGCTTGTTTTGATCAATAATAATAACTTGGTTAGATGAACAAGAGTGTTTTTATCATTATAAATGGTTAAAGTGACATTTTGAATTTAAATCACATCAAAAACTACCATATCTTCCATCATACAGTTTGTAATTTCTTAATAATGATATTTTTACCGCATATATGCAGTATAAGCAACTCTTTTGGCTACTTCAAGGTCTACATGTTAATAAAATAGGTCTGACTGTATTCAGGCATAGATTTGAGCCACCCAAGATTTCATTTTTTTTTCCTTTCCGCTTTCGGATTATTTAGTTTGAACTCTTGTTTTTGTGTGCTTTTTCTTCATAGATCACACAATGTCGTACGCTTCAAAAGAAACCTATAACTGGGGAAGTTCAAAGAAGCGCTTTGAATGGAAAGACGAGTATATTAATGGAATTGTACCCCGTGACACCGAGTTGGAAAAGAATCTGTTTGGGGAAGGATCTCATGTCCATACCGGTTTGAACTTTAGCAAGTATGATAATATTCCAGTGAAGGTGAAGGGAGATCATATCCCACCTGCTTTCGTAAAGGTAAATCACTTGATTAACACACTCGTAATTCTTATTCTAAGCGTTTATTTTGAGTTAGTTTGAAGATGCAAATCTTCATCCTTGTATGAAAGAGAACATACAGCTGGCGAGGTATGTTACCCCAACTCCTGTCCAGCGGTATAGTATATCTATTGTAACAGGTGGACGTGACCTGATGGCCTGTGCCCAGACAGGCTCGGGTAAAACGGCTGCCTTCCTTGTACCGACTCTCTCAGCTTTGTTTGGCCAGGCCCACCAGCTGGTTCATCGCCCGAAGCAGTATGAGATGAATCACTGGAAAGCCCGCCCATTAGTCTTAATCATGGCACCTACACGTGAATTGTGTACCCAGATCTTCGACGAGGCAAGAAGATTCTGCTATCGCAGCATGCTTCGACCTTGGTAAGTGGGTATCATTTCTAATGTTCTTTCGGTTAATATTTTTATCCTAGTTGTGTGTATGGTGGCGCAGGAGTGATGGGGCAATTGCGGGAGATGGAAAAGGGATGTGATGTTTTGGTGGCTGCTCCCGGAAGGTTAATTGATTTTATCGATAGAGGAAAGATCGATCTTTCCAATTTGAAGTATTTGGTTTTGGATGAAGCAGATCGCATGTTAGATATGGGTTTCGAGCAGACCATCCGTGAGATTGTGGAGAGAAAGGGTATGGCCCAGGACAGGTGTACATTGATGTATAGTGCAACCTTCCCTAGAGAAATTCGAGCTTTAGCCAGAGATTTTTTGAAGCCAAACTACTTGTTTTTGAAGGTGGGCCGAGTAGGCGGAACAACCACTGATATTACACAAAAAATAACGTGGGTCGAAGAGCATGAGAAAAGAGACAAGTTGAAGGAGATCCTGATGTCACAACCTCCATGCAGAACTTTAATCTTTGTTGATACAAAGAGAGCAGCAGACACGTAAGGTTAAACATGTGTGATCGGAATGAATTAGATGGTTTAATATTTAATAACAATAGGGTCGACCAATTCCTTTTTAACAATAAACTCCCAAGCACATCCATTCACGGTGATAGAAGCCAGATGGAGCGTGAAGACGCCCTTTTAGCTTTCAAATCAGGTAACTGCCCCATCTTGGTCGCAACAGCAGTTGTTGCTCGTGGTATTGATGTGCGTAACGTAATGCATGTTATCAATTACGATATGCCTCCCAACATTGATGAGTATATTCATCGTATTGGTCGTACCGCACGTGTTGGAAATGCTGGTTTAGCCACTTCGTTTTTTAACTCAAAGAATATGACACTTGCCAAGGATGTCACAAAGTTGCTTTTGGAATGCAAACAAGAAATCCCTTCTTTTCTTGAACCATACCGCACCACAAACTTGTAAGTTAGAGTTGGCAAAAGAAAAAAAATTGGCCTAACATGTTTCCTCTGTTTAGACGTTTTGATGATGACGACGATTATTAAAACAGCATATATAATATTCAACCATGCTCTATTATATTACACCAAAAAATAAATAAATGCATAGTACCATTGCCTTAGTTATTGGATAACTACTTCGGTTATTCGGATTCAACATCAGGATTAAGGGGAATAACAACTTTATAAATAGGGAGTGATACAGGTAGACGGACGTTAGCAAATCCTGTCAGAAGAAGAAGAAAAGCATGTATAGTAGTTGATAATCATTTTCTCGACAATTTATCAGATAAATTACAATCTAATCTTTTAATAATTTTGAATTTCAAGTTGCAGGTAATATCAAGTGTTGTGAGGTATAGTAATCAGAGTAATTATGGGTTTACAACCTCTTGAATAATATATCAGTACATGTCTGTATTAAATAATAGTTTGAAAATTATTGAGACCATAAATGACATATGGACAAAAATTGTTTGATGTTTTTCGTGGCAATATGAAGCTCAATTTGATGCAACTTGATTATTTAGTATACTAAATATATAGGAAAGCATGTGGTATCAGGTTCCAAAATAACCACGTCAATTACTACAGCTTGGAGGATGCATAGTATTCTTCATGTTCTGGAATACTAAAATATATTTATAGATTTGATACATTTCTATTTTCTGAGATCGTCGCATAATGCCTGATCAAATAAACTATTGATCAGTAGTGTTTGTAATCCTAAAACAAGAATATGCAATAACTATAAAAATCATTATATCCATGCCTTCTATCAACAATATCAAAGTCTGTTTTCTTTGTAAAGTAGTCATCATATTCCCTATATTTTCATGTTAAAGTTATTCCAGCACAAGAGTCTCTCCAAAAAGAGACCAATGCATGCATGCAAGATCTTTGTTTTCTTAACTGAACAAAATATTGAGAATGATAATTTACTTGACAATATTTTTCGCTTTTTCCTAATTTAAAATATATGTAAAGAAAAATTATATGAATATACTCAAAACATAAATTAAGCCAAATCAATAGATTATATTTTAAATACGAATGATTTTCTGGAAAGAGCTATTGGTTTAAACTGTTATTAGAGTTCAATACAGGTAAATATTGATTGTAATGTGCGCTATATCAGTGTTTTTTAGAATTTTGGATGTCTATTTATTTAGATATCGAAGTATGTCAGAAGTATACAATATATATATGACCGTAGCGAACTTCATAGATTGACTTTATAACAGATCATGGAACTGGTTATAGGCTCAGATAAATGTTCTGTGTTCACATCTATTTATTTTATGGCCTATACGAAAAGAAGTATTAGAAAGTATAAACCTTTACTTCCATAAATTGAATTGTCATATGCGAGTTAAAATAAGCTGCATGATTTAAGAAGAGCAATATACACTAAAACAACTAGTGATAAAAGATCACTGCTTACATTTTATTAATGAAGAAAAGCTCCATTACTTTTAAATTATATACAAAACATAAAAGGATAATAAAATAAAAGAAGGGCACTTTACATTCAACTTCAATTACTAGGGATTACTCTTTAAAACATTAATTTAGTATAAAATATTTACGACAGTTTTTAGTTTAACACAGATCATATTCAGCACTTTATTATAATAAGGATAAGAAAAGAAAAATAATGGTAAATTAAACAATTATGAGTTATAACATTTATTATATAAATTATTGGAACACTTTAATGTAAAGACATAAGGTGGATTATTATCTCGTGTTATTTTGATTAAACGTTTATTCATCGTCTTCGTCCTCTCCTTCCTCTCCTTCATTGTCTTCGTCTTCGGCTCCTTCTTCAGTTTCCTCTTCCTGATCATCTTCCTCATCACCATCTTCCTGCATACCTTCGGAACCATCTTTATCATCGTTATCATCGTTATGCACATCACCACCAACACTTGCAATGTGAGAGAGGACATCAGCGTTGAGATTCTTTCCCAAGTTCCTGGCATTGGGATTGTTGAGGACATTCTCAACGACATGCTCGGCACCGACGTTTGTGTTGTGAACACCAACAACATCACCATGGGCAGAGATAGTTGCAACAAGAGTAGCCAAAGCGAAAACAACGGTGAACTTCATTTTTGTTATTGATTGAATTAACTTTTAAGAAAGTAGGTTAATGGAATAGATTTTCATTGAAAATACCCTTTCTTATATACTATTTTTTTTCGTAAACTCTGAAGTGCCATGTTTTTGAGAGCAGTGAATGACTTTGGTCATGTTTAAATCAATATGCATTTAAAAATAAATTTCTTTATGTCAATTCTTTTAAACAAGAATAATTGAAACCTGAGATCATGTTATTGAATTTACCCAGTACACCGGACATATGTTTTTTTCTTCTCAAAGTTAGAGAAGAAGAGAACATTGTACTAAATTCACTATTTCTGATTTCACTAATTTTGTCAATTATTGTTACATTTATGAATATCAAAATATACTTTTTAAACCTTTTTATTTTTTCGATTTCAAATGTTCACTATTGATTCTTATTGTAATTAAAATATAAGATTAACATTTTGAATAGCTGGTAGATATGTATCTTTGAAATTCAATGCGTGGTTACCTTTTTTTGTATTGGAAAAGGGACAATATAGCTAAAGCCAGAATTGACTAAACAGATAATCAAATTCATGGGAGACGAAGGTTCGAATTAAATAAAAATAAAAATAAAAAGTGAGATCGGATTGATCATAAATGCGGTAAAACGAAAATAAAAAATGTCTTTATCGAGTGGGTTTACATCGTTGTACTTGATAGTATATGTGCATATATCTCGATGTTCTATTTAGTATTTTTTGTCTCTCTAGAAACATGTGTGTAATTATATATGTATGTATCCGTGGATGTTTACCATGTACTCATGTATACCTCCATATACAAGAAAACCAGGAGGAAGGAGTCGATTTAGCGTACCAGCGGAGTTCATTCACCTTTTCAAAAATAAAAAAAAATACAGTTTACAAATATCAGTTGACTTTATAGAGCAAGAAGCACTAATGTACCGCGCTTTCATGCAATATGCATGCTGCCGATGAGCGACATACAACAGTGTACATTTAGAATAATACTCCTGGTAGATCCTTATTGTAAAAGGAGTTATCTGCATTTGACTCAAAGTACTACAACCACAAAATCAATAGAACACTTAAGGGGAACTTGACTGCATTCAGGTTGCTTATGCATACAAATTGAAGGGGGATCAAGGCTTTACTATTTCCCTTCGATTTCTGATCGTAAATTTAATAATAACAAACGAAGGAGAGAATAAAAAAACTAAAAAAAAAACTAAAAAAAAACATATAAAAAGACAACATTTCTGTCAAAGATTTTTTTTATTATTATCCTCATCAAGTCTAATACTTTCTAATCCAACAAATCTTAAAAATGAAGTTCTCTTTTGTTCTCCTTGCTGCCTCTGCTATCCTCTTCTCTTCCGTCTCTGCCGGCCTCGTCGAAATTAAAGATACCAATGTCGAAGTTAAGAAGGTCGCCCACAAAATTGCCAACGATCTTGACGCAGGTCACGTCGCTGAGAACGCTAATGTTGATGCTGTCTCCCACGTTCTCAGCAAAGGTGGTGACCACCATGATGATGATCATTAAATTCATCATCTATAAAGTGCCTCTTTTTTTACCATTTTATAATTACTTTCAATTTGTACTGGCACAGAGAATAATTCATTTAAAAACTTCTTTAATTTAGATGTTAGAATAAAATCGTTTCTACTATTAATAATAATATTTTGTGTCTATCTTTTATAATTCTTGTCTATTCCAATTGTGTTTCTTCAATCAAAGTTATTTTACATATTAATTGTATGGAAGTCAAAATGATACATAGTTGAATGTGTGAATACAATTACTTGTACAAATACTTAGTCCTACCTCAATATACCTATTCTAATTTGCGAGAGAATATATATATAAAAAATATTGACCACAATTAGTGCTGCTCATACATCATTCAAACTTTATCTGTCCATAAAATGTTTATATTTATATGCTGTGCTTTGAAAATCGAATAAACAAAACAGAGCAAAGTTACGTCTCTACTTTTTTGCAAGAACTTCCTTATTATGAGCACTGACCTTGATTATCATAAAATATTACCAAAGAATATGTGTACGATATTTTGATAGTTTTTGGTTATATATCGACTAGTGTCAAAATAAAGACATTTGATAAAATCCAATAGTAATGATCAATAATAGTCGTACGATAACAAATTGAGGTTTAAACTGCTTTATCTCTTGATTTATGTATCATAAAAATAGAATCATGTTGACAACAGTAGCAAAATAAAATACTGCTAAAATTATGCCTTTGGTAGAATTATGTGGCCCAACCAATTGTTTATGGATATTTACTTTCAATGATTTTTTGGTCCAGAATATCTTTTTAGATATATCACTTTTCTCTTAAAATGAAGAGACTCAAATAAAGGTTATATTAATCAATGACCATACTAAAAGTTTTTTCCTATGTTAATTGAAACAGTACTATGATTGAAGAAAAAGGAATTGACGCCCCCCTGGATTATGAATACAGAACTAACCAACTAATAAAAGGGATGATGATGACTTTATTTCCATCTATACTAAGCTCATTAATCAACATATAATAAAAGGATTACCTATTCCATTTTTCCACAAGGAAATATAAAACTAAGAAGTAGCATACTATCACGTACAAACCTATTAAGTAGATTGAAAAATAGTAAACTCAAATTCTAAGTTGACTTAGAATTTAGTGATGAGTATAAAGAGTATAAAGAAAACAAAAAAAATATGCAAATATTGATGTGAGGAGTGCATAACTATTTTTATAAACAAAGTAATCCAGGAACTGTTTGTAAACATTGCTGAGTATCATACAATCTCCGCTGATGCTCTTACATGAAAAATCAATTGTTGTTCTGTTAGTACGGTTACTACTATATTTGTCTTTAAAAAAGGGATGAAAAAATCTAAAATAAACGAGAGGAGGTTGTTCTGAAATCAAGCTCAATGTATGGACTCAAGAAAACAGTGACATGGGAACCAACTCCGTGTAGTACAATTGTTTTAACAGTTTGTAAGGAACTAGAGTTGTTGTCGTGCTTACTGTATATTTGTATTATGGAAAGTGACAAGTTTCTAAATGCAAGAAGAAAATTTTAATTCGCGACAGGTCGATAGGGGAAGTCCACACAATTGAAGAGTATAATATATTCAATTACATTTTAATGTTATAATATGAAACTTGGTTACGAGAAAGTATGCTATGTGAACCCTTGTATTATATTATTAGGCCACGCATAGCATTTTAATGATTTGAAGCAAAATTATTAATGATAGAAGCTTTCATTTTATATAAGAAGTTCTCCATCTAAGTCGCGATACGATCTATACTAAAAAGACGAACATAGCTGAGGCTAATGTACAATGATAAGCAACACACTGTACCCATGATTTCAAAAACTGATGTTCAAAGTACATCAACTTTGATTATAATACTTTTGATCCCTTTCTTGCAATAAAGAGCCCTTATGGTGTATTTATTTTTCTTTAGATTATTCACTTGATTTTAGTCAGAAGGATAACAACTCATTGATAGTTGGATTAACTCCTTCAAATCAACAATTGCTGGCGAATAGAAATAAATATAATATTTTGACAAATAAATCCTGAGTAACTCACTAGGCCTGCACAATGAATAAAATAAAAATCAGGGGAAGTGGGATAAGAATTTCGGAATGGACCACATGATTTTCCTATTTTATCATTTTCAAACTCTAAAAAAGAAATAGCGATGCCAAGGTAAGGACTGTGTATTTCTTTTTCGTAGCAACACATTTAACTTGTTTAAATTAAGAACTATTATTGATAAAAGAATTTACAAAGAAAAGAGTAACATGGTCCAATTTCTGAATCTAAGATCGGATGTTGGATTTTTTGCATCCTTTCAAAACCTTTTTAATATTTACCCTTTTTTATTTGTAAAATAAAGCCTTACTTAACTAATCATGTTGTCTCCGTGTTGTGGCGACATTATCGTGACAATGATTCATAGTGGTACTCTTGTTTTGTTAACTTACGTTAATTAAATTCATTACTTCAGGAATTGTTATTTTAACATGCTTTCTTAAGTTAATACTGATATTCAAATCGCCTGGCGAAGTTATTTCTTTTTGCTAAAAAAACCCCCCAGTAGGCAATTGACTTGAAGATCACAAAATTATTACTCGCCTATATATTTACAAGGTATATCAGTAGACTGATGTTTTTTAAGGTATTATTTTTACTTTGTCAGACTTTAATCGAATTTTCAGGATTTTTAAATATAAATTTTCACAACATCCTATAAATATGTGAGGAATGACATTATGGCCAGATTGAGTATGTTGTTCAACTGATAATTAAAATGAATAGAGTATAGAAGCAGTTAAATATAGATAGAGTAAAAATAGAATAATATATGCTTTTAATCAAGAACCTTCCATCCATATATGTATGTTTTTATAATTATATAATAATTATATGTACTCGGTAGCGATAATAAGAAGAAAACCAACGATATCTAGTATTTCTTGATAGTATTACGGTATGATATAAAGGCACGGATATGTGTATATGAAAGAATGCTTTATAATATCTCAGATAAGATTTGAACGAAGAGATTTGTTCATAAATATAATGGCATATATCTGACCAAAAAAAGCGCCATTTCTTAAAAATAATACGCAATAGTGGAGCCAAAAATGAACACTCGTCGGTTGAAAAAGAAAATTTACTGATATTAATAAAGGAGATAAAATCGATATGTTAGTCCACTTCATTTGTTCTGATTTAAGCACATCTCCGGATCAATGAGTTCATAAATAAAATTATACACTCTTTACTAATTCTTCAGCTTGTATTAGCTATGCGTTAGACTTTAAGTTTCTGTATATATGACTTTGAAGTGACCGTACTCAACAGGACCTGTATATTGTATGCTACAGTATTACGTTTTCCAAACGAGATATATGACTTTGAACGTATTTGTCATAAAAAAGATTATGCATAACCAATAAAACTTCTGAAAAAAATAGATCGCTTTAGTAGTTAGTGTTAAGACAGCATTTCATAAAAAAAATATGATATAAACCATTTTCTACTAGAAAAATAATATAATATAAAATTCATTTTCTTCAATGTTTTATTCGATTATTAAAGTAAACGCAATGCTAAAAAAAAACAAGGCAAATCTCTAGATGGTCTATTCATATCCATTGTAAAGTGAGTTTACAATTAATAAATATCATTGAGTGGTCTTTTAATACCACAATAGCTATGTAGATGTTATATAAAGTGGTTTATTCCTTATGTCACAATGATATACTTGGCTATAATTATGTTTGATTTTCCGAAAAGTAGAACAATACATATTTCATTAGTAATCATCTGTCACCTTCAGTACAGGGTCACCCGTTACCAAGACACATCTAATTAAGTAACAAGGGAAGGTATCACCCATTTTCCTTAGATTCGCCGCAGAAAATTTTCATAAATAGCAGTTCAATATTTCAAACCGCCTAATAATCATCAGTTTTGAATGGAGAGAGGGCATATTTTCTGTTGAACATAAGAGCTCATCGAAAAACAAATTTGTGCTAATATCATTGCTCAAATCAGCATTAGTCGAAATAAAATAAGATAATGGAAAGTATGAGACCACAACTAGTGAGCTTGTTGATCTCTAAATTCATAGGAGAAATACGGAATTAGTTTTTAAATTAATTACAGGAGTTGGTGTTTTTTAATTCATCGTTGAGACTCACGATTATGCGAAGAAAATGTGATGTCTATAGATGATTTTTTCAGGTATATACTGCTGTCAATTGTAATTTTTTTTAAATTATGCATATAGACCCCTTCTGAGCCCCGTTTCCCCTCCATTTTTCGGCCGTGCTCAGATTCCACAGTATCGATATTCTGATATCAACTAAATAACACAGTTTGCTCACTGTTCGAGGGAATTATTGAAGGGGTGGGATGTTTGTATTGTTTAAAGGCAATACTAGCAAAAGTTATTGGCCGAGAAAATCGTATATATATAAGGTATGTAAAGATGTATTTTTCATATACTATTTCACCTATTTTTTTTTTCTCCAATAAAAAATATGAAGTTCCTTTCACTCGGTTTAATTGTTTCCACATTTACCTTTACATTTATCTCTGGAAATCTTATCAGACGGGAAAACGTGGACGTTGTCGAACAGAACAGCTCTGGTGCCTTAGAAGCCAGACAATTAGCTAGCCACGAAATCCCTGGATTCCAGAGCCAGGCAGAACCCATCAAAAAACGAAAGCTGCAACGCAGAAAGATTGCAGATAGTCTTTTACGCCGACAAGGCCTTCGCTACGTCAAAAGAGCAGGCGAAAATGAAATTGATGAAGAAGAACCAAAGGAGCGAAATAATGAAGCCAATGAGTCAGAAGCTAACGAGGAAGAACCAAAGGAACAAGATAACGAACCCAATGAGTCTGAAGCTAATGAAGAAGAACCAAAGGAGAA
>VCJL01001277.1:0-17200 GCA_024139405.1 Backusella mclennaniae | reverse complement strand
GGCTTTAGCAGGTAATTTATATTAATTTGAAAACCCCCCCCCCCCAATAGAGTTGAGATTAATGCTTTCTGAGTAGCTAAAAATGACACTAGTGAAAAGGAGTTGAACGAAAATGAAATTGACGAAAATGAAGCTAACGAAAATGAAGTTAACGAAAATGAAGCCAATGAAAACGAAGCTAACGAAAATGAAGCTGATGAAAACGAAGCTGATGAAAACGAGGCTGATGAAAACGAGGCTGACGAAAATGAAGCTGACGAAAATGAAGCTGACGAAAATGAAGCTGACGAAAATGAAGCTGACGAAAATGAAACCAGTGATGATGAGACTGGTACACATAATGGTGGAGGCGAGTCCCAAGAAGGTGCGTCTGCCGAAGGGTCGTCTACTAGTGGTCCATACAGTAAAAATACGCCTAATAAGGGTGCTGCTAAGGAAAATGTGTCTAGTGAAGGATCGTCTGTTAAAAGTGAATCTATCGAAGAGATATCTGAAGAAGGCAGCACAGGCGTTGATGAATCAGCCGCTAATGAAGTTATCGAAGAACAACCTGGTAGTCCTTATGTTACTAGAATCGAAATCTATATTGATGGAACCAACGCAGTTGATGGCCCAGGGCTGACCAGAGTGGAAATCAATGAAGAGGAAGTCAAAGAAGATACCTCGAGTGAGAGCTCTGTTTATGAAGAATCATCCGATCAAGGTGCTCCTGGTGAGGATATTTCTAATGAAGGTGAAGCTGGTCAGAATGAAACTGCTGAAAAGAACACTAATGAGAACGAACTTGATGAAAATGAGCCAAAGGAAGATGAAGCCAACGAGAGCTCAAGTACCGGAAATGTCAGACTACAAGAAAATGAACCTGATGAAAATGAGCCAAATGGAGATGGAGCCAACGAGAGCTCAAGTACCGGGAGTGTCAGACTACAAGAAAATGAACCTGATGAAAACGAAAACGAGGGTCCTGAAGAACAATCTGTATCAAGAGTTCGTTTGGCTGGTTATAAAAAAGGCGAAGGCGAAGGAAAAGTTGAAAACGGTTTGCAGGCTGCAGCAAATGGCACCTCCTCGGACTCTCTCCTTTTAGTTGGCGAAGAATTGGACGAACAGGAGGTCAATGAAATTGATAATGAACTTGGAGAAAATGAGCGCAATGAGATAGAAAATGAACTTAAAGAGCATGAGATCAATGAAACTGATAATGAACCCAATGAAGTAGATAATGAACCCAATGAATTAGCTGAAGTTAACTCTCAAAAAAGCCCTGCTGGAACTACTAAACAGAGACGCTCTCGTATGGCACTTGGTCGTAGAGGAATGGCTAATGATGAGACCTTTTGTGAAAACTCTGGAGAAGGCAGTACCGGACGTAAAGATGATGATCATACTTAATAATACCGCATCTCCACCAATATATATTCATTTTATTTATTCAACATATCATTAATTCGCAAGCATATAGCATTTGCATTTTTCAATTCTTTAATAAATATTTAGATTTTCATATCACTATTTTTTTTAGTCTTGTTGCACGATTCCAAATATGGATTCAGAACATCTCTTTTTTTTTGTTTTTTTGTTTTTGTTTTCCTCTTATTCATCTATTTTTATTATTTATTACTATTATTCAAGTTATGAACCTTGCGTTAAACTTATCTTGACTATTATTTAAACTATAGAAAATGAAGCCAGAAAATAGCCAAACAAAGCAGCCTGGGCAACGAAAGAAGAAGGCTGCAAGAGCCTGTATTCATTGCCAAAAGGTAACTCACCTGTTTACTTTGTTTTTCTACAAACTACTTTTCTAATACCTCAATGCTTTACTTGTAATCGAAGGCTCATCTTACTTGTGATGATTGTAAGTTTGCTTTGTTACGTCAGCTCATGTTAACCGTTGTTTTTGCTTACTAAAAATATATACACAACTCAGCTCGACCTTGTCAACGATGCATTAAGCGAAACTTGGCAAATTCTTGTACAGATGGAGCAAGAAAGAAGGCAAAGTATTTGCAAGATTGCGAAGGTTTGTAGACGTAAAGCTCGAGTGTACATAAATATAAATATATTGAATAAAAGGAAATGCAGATACGACTTCAGTTAGTTCGGGCTACAGTTCTCAGTCGGTGACTACAAGTGTAGGCAACCAAACTATCAATGGTTTCGTACAGGATAATTCGCCGTTACGATCTACGAGTTTTGTGAATACAAGTAATTGTTGTCTTGTAACTCACTTTATGAGTATAGCAGCACTGACCCTCTTATTTAGATTCACCTGCAAGCACTATGACTACTAACACAGATCCGTTGCTGAATATACAATTACCTGGATCCGAATTTGGATCAAATATTACTAATTTGGAATACTCCATACTCTCTGATATGCTTGGATCATCTTTGATAGACTCTAACCCAAATCAGCAACAGCAATCTACTTCTTCCAATGATATAAATATATGGCCTGCTCGTCAGAATTCAAATATTGCCCTTGTTCGTGGCGATCAGCCAACAGCCAATATTCATCTTATCAATTCTTCTAATCTAGGATACATGAATGGAAGCCAGAGCCCTTTATCAAACAATAGTAACACCAATGATATCACCAATAATAATAGCAATACCAATGATAGGAACAATAGTATAAAAGAGGGCGTCAATGCAATATTCTCTAATCAAGCACCAGTCACGTCAATCTCTTCATCAACTATTGGTACTTCGCAGGTATCTGCTTCTGGAATATCAACACTATCTGCTTATGGTGATGGAGCTGTCGTTGCCAAGGTAGCGAGCCCTGTCACAACAACTTCTGGTCCAACTGTACGTAGAAGAAATCAAATAATCACACCCGAAATGGCTTATGCCAGCGCTACTAAGCCATTTAGTTATGCGGATGGATATCATTATCTGATCAACTACGTCAAAACAAGGTATAATGACATGTAACAGGCAGTTGTACTGGGATTATCATTAACGCACCTGCTAGGATGAATAAAGAGGATCTGATGCGAATTAGTAGAGCGCTGGCGCTCTTTCGTCCTTCTGTCTTGGCTTCTATGATAAACTTGACAGAGGATGATTTAGTGTTTACTGAGAAATGTTTACAGCGCACTTTGCTGGTAATACTAACCCAAGGTGCTTTATATAAACATATATTCATTTTTTATTATTTTATTTAGGAATACGAAAAGTTGATTAGTTTTTCGGGGACACCTGTAAGGCATTGTGCATTCTTTTTTTGTTCTGTTTTTTCATCAATGCTTTTTTCTTACTTTTTATTCTCTACTAGAGCATTATTTGGAGGCGCACTGGTGAAATATGCTTAGTTGGAAAAGAATTTTCTCTATTAACACAATGGAGTAAGGATATGCTCTTAAATCGCAAAGTGTATATATACGAGGTAACGGAAATAAAGTATTTGATCCCCATTATGTACATAGCATTTACCTCATAACAATGTAGTTGATGGACAATCAATCCGCTGTAGAATATTGGGAAAAGTATGCCTTGCATGCTTTTGATAACACGGACTCAGCGGTACATAGTACTTGTATTTTGATGAGTCCTACAAAGAGAGCGGTACCATGTACTTTTTGCTTTACTATAAAACGTGATATTTTCGATTTACCAAGTGTGATTGTAGGAAATGTAAGTTTTAGCATGAAAAAAAGAACAAAAGAAGAAAACTTACTTTTTTTTTTTCTTTTTAGTTTCTTCCAATTTTAAGTTAATGAAAGTTGGCCTATTCCTACATTCTTGCTCTTTATTTTTTTTTCTGCGACTTTATTCTTATATATTTGTAATTTAAATTAGAAACAAACAAAACAACTTAGATGAGACCCAAACTGTAATCTCTTTGGATGATCAAAAACCGATTAAAATAAAATTACATACATCATCATATGATGCTAATTGAGAAAAAAAAATAACCTTTTATTGATAATATGCAGAATTATTATAATAGTCTGATGGTGGATATCTATTGCTAAAACCATTATTGCGAGAAGAATAATCATATCCTGGTTGATATTGCTGATAATATAATGAATATTCAGAGGCAGATTGTCTGCGTTGAGCATCCGTCAAACGTGGTCGTGGCTTTCTTGTGGTTGGTGCAGAAGGAGCTGTAGGTACATGTGAGCTGGAAGACTGAATGGGTGAATGAGGCTCTGTATTCCATTGGATACTTTTTAAGCTTGGTGCACGAGATGCTTGAGGCTGGTATTTTTGAAGGCCGTATTCACTTTCAATGTTGGTGTATTGGCCATAAGGAAAACTAAGCTGATTATAGTAGTAATAGTTGTGATTTTGACTACGGTTTGAAGTGTGCGTTAAGGGGTCGTTATTAACGATGCTTTTTCTGCTGATGCTATTATTGGCAGAAAAGGTTGACGACGTGACGAATTCATCTTGTTTTGAATGACCCATATTACTAAAATGTCTAGATAGCTTTCCTGAATTTATGAGGTCATCAGGGGAGCAGTCAATGTTGGATGCAGATTTTTGTCGTCGAAGACCAGACGAATTGTTTGTTGATACAGATGGAGTGGGTAAAGGTGAGATATTTGGCGTAGTAGATGGGCTATTTCCGGCGCTCATTGACTTTTTTTTGTCAATGATATCATTTTCATGTTGCAGTTGCTTTTGTGATTTTCGCACACTCTTTTCCATCATAAAATTTAATTTCTGATCGTTTTCACGTTCAGCTCTCATTTTTTTCAATTGTGCTTTTTTCGGAACCGGATCCTCAGGTTGAGTACTGGCAGAGGGTGACACAGTATTAGGACTAAGACCGTACACTCCGTCATCTCGAACACCTTTTCCGATCGGATCCCGTTTCCAGCCTCCGTCGTCCGATTTATCAAGTAAAGTCATAATCGACATAAATAAGATTAGCTCCAGCTCTTTTGTTTGAGTCAGTTCACATCGTAACATATTGTATCCAAGTATAGAAAAGATACCAAAGTATTCGTTCTTTAAGGTACGAGGTAAATACTGGGCAACGCATATATCACCTGTGTATTAAAGTAAAGTAAATATATACGAATTCTGTTGATAAAACAACAAATCAGCATACCTGAACTTCTAATGGCTCTACATTCTAAGTTGTTACTCATTCTACTCTCTCGAACCCTGAATAGAAATACAAAAATCATATCAACAAGCTATTTCAAAGCAAATAAGCAAATAAACACATTACCATTTATATTTTTCACCTTCCCAATCAAAACTATATTCAAAACCAATGAGGGATGCTCCACGGAGTTCAACTTTGTTCCCCTTTGTTTTATCTTCACTATGAAGAATAATAGGCTTTGTCCGTGCTGTTGCTGATTTAACTTGAATTTCTGCTAGAACTTCAAATGATACTGGATCAACAAGACTCACAGCATAAAAATTATCAAGCCGATGTCTGATTTTAATGTATTTCATATCGCCAGCCTTTTTATTTTTGATATCTACAATAGCCCTATTACGTGGATGGCTAGAGAAAACATAATGTGTTACAACATCTTCAATAGTTAAAGGCATGGTTCTTTGTAGAAGTATGTTGTTTAAATAAAAGAAAAAAAAAAAAGGAAGAAGCTATTTTTTGTTTTTTAAAGTAACAATGTTTTTATTTTTATATCTTTTTCCTTAGCATGTGTAACAAATGACTTGCTTCGCAGTTAAGATTAAAAATGGGAAATTACTATTATTATTATTTGTTTATTATTGTTATTTATCTTTACAAATTACACTAGTGGACAAAGTATCGAGGTTCATCGAAAACATGGTATTGATGGCCTCTTACACCATCACCATAAAACATGGCAGGATATCTCAGAGGCTCGGATACCTCAGATTCTTGAATGCGGTCATAGGATGCTTTCCAGTAGTCTCTTGGACTGTCAACTATTTGGAATTTACCAGATTGAATCTCAGTGTCCGTAATACCTCCATGACTGATACGAGCATATCCTATACGGCGTAGCCCTCTGTAACCAACGTATTCGCACCAACGATCCCAATCGCTTGGATCAATATCATTTATATCACCTCCTTCAAACAAGAGTTTATAGATCTCTTCATGTGGCTTGGTAACGACGTAACCGAGAAAAACGAACGGATTAGGACTAGCTTTCATAATTCTGGCCAGTGCTGTAGTTTGCTGAATTCTATCTTGGTAATTTTCTTCCTGTCCATTATGGCTTACAATAAAATCGACAGGTTGGCCATAAACGTCTAATGTTGCATGAATCGCGCATGCCAATTCTCCTACTGGAGAAGGTAATAGATGGTGCTCAGACTTCATAATTGGAAACTTGGAGAGCATTAAACAGCCCCAAGTATGTTTCATACTCGATGGACCCTAATTATCGTTTCAAGTGTTAAACCCATCGTTGTGTTTAAGGGATGATCTAACTTACAAAATCAAGATAGTAGCCTAACTCTTCCGCGATGGACTGAGCCCAATCACGGTTACCCATAATGATGCGCATTGTGTCCGACTCAAGGAAACCTAAATTAAAGTTAATAATAATAATAATAATAATAATAAAAAACTTCTGTGCGTTTTCCATATTCTACTGGAAATTTCCTTACCAACAACATCTAGCTGCAAATCACGAATAGCGTCACTGATACGGTTTTCGCTAGCCCACATTTCATTGTCCAAAGCAAAATGAATCGTCCAAATACCAGCGGTGAATGACTTTTCAGTAGTTGTATAAGGCGCTACAGATTTTGAACCGGCAATACGTTTAAAGGAGACCAAACCAGAAAGTATCATAAGGCCAACAAGCATTAAGCGGGTGATTGTTCGTGCATGTCTGAGTAAATGAAATTGTGCCATCTTGCGACGTACATCCACGTTAGCCTGTTTGTTTGCATTCCATACACCGCATCCCGTAAGGGCCATCAACGTTATCAAGACATAATCGGTATGTTCACGTGCGTAAACACCACCGGGAACAAACTCATAGGCTACTACCCAAACATGAGCCAGACAAAGGATGTTGTAAATCATAAAACTCATAAACAGTGTAACAAAGGGAGATTGTGTCGAGATACCACGAATAAAAGCCGGCATAACTGAGACAAAATACCCTCCTAAAACCAACCCACCATAAAAAGCATGCCAACCAGCAGAAATATAAAAAACTGCACAAGCACCACATCCAACAGCATACCATGCAATGCTGGTGGTAAGACGACGATTTGGAGATATCAAGAGACCAAGGGCCAATGCACCAATCGTAGCAACACCCCAAGGAACAGGATCAGGACCAAAGCTAGGGTAGCCATCTACAGACCATCTCATGATGGTAGAAGAATCTGTAAACATAGAATGAAGTGCAAACAAAAGCGCACCAAACCCTGCTGCGGCCATAAAGCTGCTTCCAGCCTTTGTTTCAGCAACAGGACCCGTTAAATTTTTGCCAGCGTTATCTGTTGCATGTGATTTTGCATCACGAAGGTAAACCTCTACTGAAGCAATGATGCCTAGAACAATTCCGACGCCGTTCCATCCACCGTTATCCTTGTTCATAATTGGCCAAATGGGATTTTCTGTAAACCAAGCCATTTTAACAATATTGTGGAAAATTAAACCCAAGCCCCAAATAAGCGCTGATCGTTCTAAATCACCCGTTTGATTTCTTGATTCAATCCATGTTGCAACCCAAGTTGTTAGACTTGTACCGATTCCAAGAGCAGTTGCTATTAATCTCCAAACAGGACTTGTTTTCAAATAAGATGCCACACCGATCAATGAAATCATGTGAAAAACGCTTCGATTTCTAGCAATAAAACGTCTCAACCCCTTAATGCCCAAAACGCAAGGCATTAATGTGATGAGTAAAAATGCCTCATAGCCTGATATACCCATATTCCACAATGGAAAATACCTAAATAAAAATGTATTAGTTTTCCCTCCCTTTTTCTTTTACCCTTCTTTTATTATTATTTTTCTTTTTCCGTACCAAATTAAAAGAGCCAGTGAAGTGAGCATAGACCAAAATACAAATGCTAAGGAAGATAATTTTAACTAAATTACATTCACATGTATTGTAATATAATCCTTAATACCTAAATACGACTCTGAGACGAATCCTCTTATCATTGTAATATAGCGCACTGTCGATGGCGAAAGATCCATCTGAGGTCTAAATCTCACTTAATGTCAGTCTTCAAAATACAATTCATATATCATGTTTTAACTTTACGCTTGTACAAATTTAGATCTATTTTTTTAAAAGAAATAATACTAATAAATAAATTGTCTCTTTTCCTAATTGATCAAATATCTAAATCTGATAACTTACGATCCAGCTGTTGGAGAACCCATCTTATCAACAATAGAAAATTCAAAATATTGAAACTCAAATCCGGTAACAGCATCAAAAGCAATGTCATAAAGTATAAGCGACCATTCGAAAAAGGCATACGTGGTATACGCTGAAGCAACTTTAGGTTTACAAAAGAACGAAACCATGTTTATACTATATACTTACCTCCTGGTACCTTGTTGACCTTGTGCTGGATAAAGTAATAAATCATCGGTGGTAAAGTGCCAAAAAACGCAATTGTCAAACGACGTCTCCATTTTTTAGCAGCTTTGCTTGCTGCCGAGCTAGAATACAGAACACCCAATTGCCATGGTAATGTGCACAAGACATAAATCACCATGGATACATCATGAGCAAAGTGGTCATCTGTAGAAGTGATATAAACCCATCCACCACACGAAACTGTGCGCACTACACCTATACTCAATAAAACTATACCCAATCCCTTGGACACCGTTCGCTCTGAAAATGTGGTATAAAAATACCATAAAAATACCAATGCGAGTCGGGGGCCAGATGTCAGGGCAATTAAGATTTGAAAAATAGCGCGGGCTGGATACCGATCGCCTGTAGTCGCACTCACACTAGGAAACCATTCCTAATATCATTTCCATGAATCATCTTGTCCTTTTTCCCCCCCTTGTATTCAAAAGGATGAACTTACGTCAGGATAGCCAAAATACTCATTCTGTACAATTTTGTGATAATGGGTGTAGCAACCTATTACAAGAGCGGCGAGGAATGCACCTTGTTATAATTTTTTTATCAGTGATAAGAGTTGGGGGGGGTATGAAGCAATAGCCTGCTTTTTCTGTCTCTCTCTTACTGTATGCAAATAACGTGTGTGAATACGTTATGTATCTAGCTTCAAACTACCGCGTATATCAATGAAAAGTGAACAATTTTGATTGTGGTACTATCTCTACCTTTTGTAAAGTTACAGGTTTGGAATGAGCAAAGCCTGTTGATGAATGTTCCGCCATGGTTGTTATTATTAAAGAGAAGAAATAAGAAAATGACAAATTCAGTTTGCTTTAAATGAAAAATACAAGCGCAGTTTAAAACTTCAAGGCACAGGGTCTTGTTTGCTTGTTGAAGTTTTATCACAAACACGTCTGTTATACTATTACGAATATATTTTAATGCTGGCATGTCCGATGATAACATGTTGATAACAATATAAAGCATTTTTTGAAAGATAATCAGTCGCAATTCCCTGTAAATTGGTAAAGGAGTACAAGGAAACCTTGTTTTGTCACTCCACACGGGCCGAATCCCATTTACAAATATGGAAAGGCATTCAACCAAGCAATAATAAAAAAAAGGGTACCTGCAAACACTGATAGAAATATACAATAAGACACCTGGACTAGTTTTATTTATAAGTATAAGCAAAACTAAATGCTCATGAGGTTTACCATTGGTATCTTATAAAATGCATTGAGAAAGAAGCGCTTGAGATATAAAAACTTTGAATACTATGGCCTATGATCATGAGCATATGCTTTACAAACAAAGTCGATAAAAAAAAACAGCCTTCAATCATTTGGTTATTAGACTTGATCAGTGTGGAAATACTGGACTCAGTCATTCAATTGTTGAACTTAATTTTTACAATTCGTCCTCTCTTTTTTTTTATCTCTCTTTTCCAAACTAATTATTGTCACTCTTTCCAATATGCCAAAACTATTTTCCCGAAGCACAAACGAGGAAGAGGGTACACGACAAGCGATACCATTATCAAAGTCAAAAGCAGAACTAGTAAACGGGATCCCTGTCTCTGGTGAAGACTATTTACTTGTTGTTCGGTAAACTTTCTCTTTTGTTTTGTACATATTTCTCGTATTTTATTTATACTGTTCCTAGACAGCAAGCCAGCCAGTATTCAAAAACGTCTATTGCTGCTGCTCCCCCAAAGACAGTTAAAAAAGTCCAGTTACCTTCCCACTTTCAGTTCCTTCTTGATCAGCAATCAACAAGTGCTTCTAGTAATCAACCATCTACAATCTGGCGAGAAAGCTTCATTGAGCACTTTCGGACATTTCAAAAATACAAACAAAACGAAAGCCGAGCAATTAAAGATCCAAAAGGAGTGACAACAATTGAAGACTGGCAACAATTCTGCCAGTCCAAATCAGCTGAATCAATAAGTGAAGTGTGCAAGAGTTTAAGCCAGGTAGAATAATTGAATATAATGATGATATTTGGGCATGAACTAATATATATTATAAAGCATACGATATTAAAGCTATTGAAGTACTATACCCAATGGTTAAAAGTGGAGATGATTGAAAACCAAGTAGGTTTAGTAGCAGTTTAAGATTTAAAGTAATGCATTAACACGCGTATATATGACTAGTGCATGTGGATATTCCATCTGTTAATTTATTTAGATTCTGTCATGATATCTAAGAATGTATCAATATTGAGAACCTTGGCTAAAAGGGCCATCGAGTTACGTAATGACACTACAGAACCATACTTGAATATCATCATTGTTATCATTGCTGTCATTTATGGCCAATTGGATTTGATTCAATAAAAAATAAAAATAAAAATTTTCTCTCTCTTTCTGCTGTATAATGTCAATTAAAAAATTTTTACTTCCTTTATTCAGGTGCTATTCTACAAAGTCTCTCAAATGGGAACCCTGGGAAGATCAACTACTGATAGAATATATTAAACATAACGGGAGAAAATGGAGTGCAGTTTCTCAACATTGCTTACCGAATCGTTTGCCAGCCCAATGTGAAGTTCGCTGGGACACAGTGAATCCTGATTTTAAGAAAGGATCCTTCAGTTCACAGGAAACCCAACTTTTACAAAAAGGTGTAGAGAAATACGGAAACAACTGTACTGCAATTCAGACAGAGTTTTTACCGAATCGCGGAATACGGCGTTTAAGTAACGAGATCTACAACTCGACGACACAACCTAGAAAAGAATGGACCAAAGAAGAAGACGACCTGTTGATAAAAGGGGTTGCTGAATTTGGGTTGAAAGGCTGGACCAAAATAGTAAACAAGTATTTACCACACAGATCAAAATTACAACTTCGTTATCGATATAGAGCACATCTAGATCCCAGCTTGAAAAAAGATACAAAATTGACCCAGGAGGAATTGGACCTTATTTTGAAACGCACAATAATATTTGGACAAAACTGGGACAAAGTGGCAGAGGGCCTTCCGGGAAGAACACCTGAACGCTGTGCTAGCGCTTGGTTGCATACCTTGGATCCATCTCTTAATAAAGATCCGTGGACCCCAAAGGAAGAGCGACTATTATGGGAACTTTTACGTCGACTTGACGGTATATTTTATAAGGCAGCAGAGTATTTACCAGGGCGTAACCATGTTTCTTGCAGAAGAAGATTTTGGAATCAAGTAGCGAAAATACAACACTTATTGCCTGAACAATCAAAACAAATGGATGACGAAAATAGAAATGATTGGATTAAACGAATGGCGGGCATATTGTGCAATATGAACGATAACAAAGTAGACCTACGTCTTCGCTCGAATGGTGCATTGAAAATACATCAAGCAGGAAATTGGACCGAGAGAGAAATACACGAATTAAAACAACTGGTTGAAGACAAGTTGGAATCGAAAGATGAGCTTTCCAAAGCAGCATGGGAAGAAATTGCAGTACACTTTACTCGCTTCAGTGCTAAACAGTGTAAATATTATTACTTGTCGCATATAAAAGTACCAAATAAGAGAAAAGGGGGATGGTCCGAACAAGAAGATGAGCTGCTAAAGTCCTTGGTGAAGGAGCATGGAACAAGTTGGTCCATCATTGCAGAAAAGTTCCCTAACCGCAATCAGCAGCAGTGCTCTTATCGTTGGCACAAGGCACTAAAGTACTCCGGTGCTATTAAAAGTGGACGCTTGACTGATCAAGAAAAACTACTCATCAAGGAAGGGGTTTTAATGTTTGGAAATAACTGGGAAGCCATTCGCACAACCTACCTGCCCCATCGTACACCTACTCAATGTATGCGCTGGTGGAACTTCCAGCTCCGCCAAAGCGATACAGTCGATGATGAAGATATCAGCATAAAGCCAGAAATGGATCGATGGACTGATGATGAGGACAAAATACTATCATTCGTTGTAAGTGGATATCAAGACGATGCTAAAATCTCTTGGTCCAACATAGCAAACATGGTTCCTGGTCGAAACGCGGCACAATGTAGAACACGCTGGCTGTATAGCTTAAAGCCGGATGTAGGAAAGAGGTGGACTTATGACGAAGGAATGCAGCTATTGGAGATTGTTCACAAGTTAAAGTTGACCGATATTAAGAATATCTGGCCAACAGTTTCGAAAGAATTAAACACGGGCAGAGATGATTGGCAGTGTCGTCGCAAGTATAATTACATGCTACGTACTGGCAACCGTTTTGCGGTATAATAAAATAGTTTCTTATTTATTTATATCTTTATTATTAATATTTTGCATGTAAATGTTTATTGAGTTGAGTTTATTTCCATACGAGATTCTTTACAGCCATATGCAGAAGGTGTAATCTCAATCAGACAAGAGCGTGGAATAGAAATAGTAGGAATTTCCTATATATGATTGTTTTACTCAGTTCCATTCCTTTTCGTTCTGTGTTTTTGTTTGTTTACTTACCGTGGCAGGTCGATCAAATAAATAAGCATACAAACAACGAAGAACTGTTTCATGTGCTATAATCAAAACATCATTCTTTTCACGTTCCAATTCCATAATAACAGACTCCAATCTGACCGCTAAATCATGATAAGACTGTATATAATGTGTTAATACAATACAGCATAAAATCAAAACCCCTTGTTTACTGACCTCTGCGCGTGGATATCTATGTCTGTAAGGGTTTTCCTTTACTTTAGCAATTTCTTCTGGGAATTTTAATTTAATTTGCTCAGGGGTAAAGCCATCTGATTCACCAGGATTCAATTGATTAAGTACAGATTGCTGTCGTACAGGTACACCTGCATTTATGAATGGAATGGCTGTTTCCAGTGCTTTTTTTTGGGTAGATGTCCACACCTATTTCTGATAATGAGAACATGCTTTCTATTCTGGTATATCCCATTCCCCTTTTTTTTTCATTTTCAATCCTTTACTTATATTACATACAGTTAAAATACCCTGCTGTTCTTCCGGTGAGTTTGCTCGTTTCTGGTCGTGGTAACTCATTACGAAATCTTTAAGTGACTCTGCATATTTTTCACCTTCCGCTGTTAGGTTTGCATCGGCTTTATAAGAATTGTCATTATGAGAGGGCCCACACTAAATATAATGGACACGTCAAGCTATTGCCTCCCTTTTCTTTTTTATATCAAAATGACTTACTCTGGCGAAATAAATGGTACGAGGTTGAATATGAAGATTCATTAAATTATAAACTATTCTTGACTAAGAAAACATAAATTATAAGAAAATCATTATATCCAAATACCCTATTATTTTTAATAATAGTACGAGATATATACCTGAAGATATCCAATAACATTATTCACAATAAACTGTTCACCAGCATTCATGTTCTTTACGAACGGTAATGTCACGTCAGTGATTGTCTCATAATTCTCTTCATGTTGTTTTATACGACGCTAGGTGATAAAAAAAAAAGAGGGGAACGATTACAAATAGTACACACGTACAAGTCATTGTATTCATTACCTTGTAATCCTTAACAGCTTCTTCTGGATCCCATCCTACATACTATAAAATAAAGGGCTATATTAATAAAGCGTTGTTATACTCTCTTTTACTCTGATAATTTACATCCGGTGAAGATATTTTGACGCTTCTAATATTTGATAATATAATGTCGGGTTTGTTACATATGAATTCCAAAAATAGCGGCTAAACACAAATATATATATAAAAAGAAGAGTCAGCGCATCTCTCCAGGTTCTTATCATTTCTGTCTTACATGGATATCATTGGCCACTAGCTTATCATGAATCACTCTTCTCCTAGTTTCGAGGACATTGTTACCATCAAAGATAGCAACCTGGCCTCCACCTGTTTGAAGCCATGATATACAATCGTCAAGACACTTATCAGCGATTTCTAAACGCACTTCTGCTGCCTTTGCGTTATCTATTTTTTTTTAATAAAAAAAAACACATATTATTAGATCGGCTCCTATAAATAAAGCAAAACAAACTTGTAACATACTAGGATCAAACCATTCTTCAGAGAGTGAACCCAGCTGTTCACGTCTATAGTTTCCGACACTAAACACTTTTGTGGAAACACCTAGCCAACGCATATAACGACACAGTGAGCGCGAGGCATGCGTTTTACCACGGGCAGGTAAACTTTTATAATTTAATATATTATCATAAAACCTCTCTTTGCTTTTGTTTTACCCAACTGTTATCACTGCAACTGCTCCTGCGTGGAAAAGACGTCCACTTGTGGTTTCATATAGTTTTGCTGCCATTTTCTACTTGATAATTTTTCTTTTTTTTGAGAAAAAGATAAGAGAAAGAAAAAAAGAAATTTTAATAAAAAAATATTAGAGCAAAAAATGTATGAAAAAAAAAAGATAGTCTGACAAACGTCATAGCGGGGTAAAAAAAAAAAGAAAAAGGTTTGAAAGGTCAAAGCCTGTTTAACATTTTGAGTTCCCGCCTTTTACAGTATAAATTTATATTTTGTGGAATATTATATGATGCATATTAAAAAATGATTAGAAAAGATATTGATCACTATAAAAAAAACATGGGTTGCGATGTTTTATAATGTTATGTTCTATTTTTATTTGTAGTAGTGATCAAGTAATCAAGATATAATATATGATATAGGGGTATAATATATATTATCAAGCAGAAGCAATTGAGAAGTGTATTGTTATTTTTGCTTCCTTTTCAATTATGAATTCATGTAGGTAAGTATAATTAAAATATAATGATGATATATGAAATAATCTAAAAGGTACGTCGGGCAATGGTATAAGCAATCCCATCATGTATTAGCCACATATGAGCAAGATCAATATACACAGGTCCATAAAAATTACGGTCAGTGCTCGGAATCCAATACGAAGAATTGGAGGCCCAAAGGTGCTCAATATGACCTTGCGTGGTACCATCGAAAGGAACCCATTCTGAACCCATTGTATAAACCCATTGAACGTGTCGAGGTCGTTGGTTAAATCGTGTAGGGTTACGAAACATCATTTATTGTTCTTTGCTATTGTAAACCAAACAAAATACTTTATTGAAAACCACTTTACTTCAAAATAAGTGTGATATAAAACTCTAAAGAAACATAAAAAAATACAAAAGCAACAATTCAAATAACATGCTTTTATATCGTTAAAAAATAATGCTATTATGAAATTTCCTGTTTTATAATAGCTATAATAGATAATGAACTACTCTTTTTATCGCAATGTCTGAATAGTAACATCCCAAGCGCTTTATAAACCTAAAAAAAATTAACTTATTTGGAAATTTAAACAAGAGGTTTTTTTTTTATTGTTACCCAATTTGTAACACTCAACAAAAGGTACTATCGAGAAGAGAGGTTTTCATAACCAAAAGTAGTATTTTTTATATATTCTACTCTGCCACATCTAAAAATATAACAATCACTGTTAAATACATGTTGTGTAGTCATGTAGATGACATTACAGCAATTAAGGAAAATGACTTTTTATCAAAACACAGAAAAAACGCATATTACATGTATATATTAAGAAATAGACTTTTATTTATGAACACTTTTATATTTGATCTGTAAAAATACAATATATTTAAATTATAAAATGTCGATAAGTTACCACGTACTTTCATGTACAAAGTCCTGTTGTTGATCGACACCTAAACTTGACTATAAAATGAGCAAGGTAACAGTATAGAAACTATTACTAAGTTCACTATAAACACTGCTTTGATTATTCAACACTATTAAATTAGTTTAAATTTATCGTAAAAATGCCTAATTACACTTTAAGGATATACATTGCGCTCTTGGATCCAGAAGGATATATCTACATATAAGCTTCTATATGTTAAAATGCTTTTATAGAGTTACCTACCTACTTTTTTATTATTATTCATAGAGATTAAAATTAAAATGAAAAGGAAAAAGGAAAAAGGAAAAAAAAGGTGCCCTTTTTATATTCAAAATGCTTTACTAAAAAAAAAAAGTTACGCAAAGCTAAAAATAGACAACACGCCACACTCAGCCTCCGTTGATGTAATTTTGCTAAGCAAATTGAACACACAGCTTAGTACTTTTCAGATCTAAAAATGCTCTAAATATAACTGCGGGGATGAATATGTTGACCCTACAGAATGAACTAAAAAAAAAAAAAAGTAAGAGCATATAGCAATGTAGTTAACGATATCACAGATGCAGCACACCAAGAAAACTTAAAACCTGGAAGGATAGCTTTTATTTCAAAAAAAAAATGAACGCTTCGCTTAGAAAAACTAATAAATATCACGCTTATTCGTTTATAGACCATACTACAGTAAATTTACAAAAACTTTTAATTACCTATAAAAATAAAAGCGCATGTATTGTTTTTAATGTTTTTAAAAGATGCATAGTAATTATAGTTTATTTATTTTTTCTTTCAACAATATATATAGAAAAGTCAATGCTACTACTATAATAAGGTAATTCTAGATCAGAAAAAAGTGGGAAATAGATGGTATGAAAAAAAAATTGTGGGATAGGGGTACGTTCGTGTTAATAGACTATGTTATAAGTCTTGGTATTATTATACAGTGTTTCTCTATGATACGATAAAATAATAGTAATAATAAAGAAAGAAAATCGGTAATTGACATTATAGCTTATCAGTTATGTCTGGCAATAGAGTAAGCTATACCGTTATGGACAAGATACATGTTGGCG
>VCJL01001275.1:1568-12062 GCA_024139405.1 Backusella mclennaniae | reverse complement strand
TCCTTTTTTTTTTTTTTTTTTTATTATTATATAGCCACCATGGCATTTGCAGATTATCCCGCTCTTAAACAAATTACAAATTATTATCAGAAAAACACAAAAAAAGTTGAATATTTTAGTAAGAAAACGACGCCTGACCTGTCATCCTTGAAATACTTAATTGTTGATACAAACACAATCGATACTACCACGAATGAGTATGTTGCGGAAAAACTGCTACGACCAATGGGAAATACAGATAATCCACTAGAGGTTGTGTGTCCTGTTCTTTCACTTCCTGAGCATGGAGGAAAAATTCTTAGCATGCGTGATAATTTAGGACCAGCATATACAGAGGAACTTGTCCAAGAAAACATAATTGATGAATCTATACCCGGCTCTGCAATAACTCGGCCAGTCCTTACTTCTCACTCAGTTCTTGCCCCTGGTAACTCACGTGATGTATTCTACTGTTTGCTTGATTCAAAAGCGTTACGATCGAACCGTGTGCTAGTTTTGGCTGCGGGTGCAGAAGCGAAGAAAGCAGAGGCGATGAGTTATGGCGGTACTTTAATAGAATCATTTGGGTTTTGTATGCCTAATGGTAAGTAAACTAGATGCATAAACTTGTGTTGATATAACTAAAATCGCTCACCTTTTTTATATGTGGTCTCTGCAGCAAATGTGGTAATTGTTGATCCGGATACAGCAACAGTATGTCCACCAGATACGTTGGGCGAAATATGGGTGGACTCGCCATCAATAACTGGTGGTTTTTGGGGATTGTCTCAGCATACTGAATCTATTTTTCATGCTAAACCACTTATTGTATCCGTGGAAACACATTATCCTGAAACTTATAACGAGCCCTTTTTGAGAACTGGTTTGTGTGGAACTATTATTGGAGGTAGACTATTTGTTCTTGGCACATATGAAGAACGTGTTCGCCAGCAGAGACTAGGAAGCGATTTTGGAATTCAAGATACATATTTCTCAAACGAAATACTTTACACCCTTAGCAAAAGAACACATATCGATCAATGGTATTCTTTAAAAGTGAATGAAAGAAAAATGGAAAGTTGAAATAGTAATGTTTTATTTATTATTTTAAAATATTAGTACTATTTTCGAGATACTGGTTAAGGATCAACATCTTCCTGTTCTGATATGCGAATCATCGGCTAGTAGATCGGATTTAGCTCGTGTAGCAACAGAAATCGATGATGCACTTATAGAATTTCATGGACTCCGAGTATATGCCATTATTTTTGTAGGTTCTAATGGGCTACCTCGCCAAGTAATTCATGGAAGAAAACGTATTCATGCGTTGATGGCAAAACGACAATTTATTCAAGGACAACTTAATATTCGATATATCAAAATAGATGTTGATAGAACCATTTTCAACTTGGCTGCTAATGAAGATCCTTCAGTTAAAGATGTTTGGCATTCTGGTCTTGGATTCGATACAGCGATTCGTTCTGGAGCTATTATACCTCATCCTCAAAAACAGCATACAGGAATGGAAATCGTACGAAGTGTTGCCGATGAACGCGTTGATTACGATTTGTCTCGATTTACAAATATTGTAGATATGCTTCAATGGCGTGCATCAATGTATCCAGAAGAGAATGCATTTGTTGTGGCTACTCATGCAGGCCAAGCTCTTAATACAAAATCATATTCATGGAAAAAAATCAGTTATAAGGCTGCAACAATCGCCATCTATCTATCGAAAAAGGGGATCAAGCGAGGTTCAAAAACCATTGTGTTTGTCCCTTTTGGTATTGATTATATTTTATGCATATATGCTTGCTTGGCACTTGGTATTGTTCCTGTTCCAATTGAGCCTGCGGATCCTCAACAAAACCCTCAGCGTGCTCCTGAATTGACGAAGCTCATGGTGGATGCCACTCGTGATATCGGTACTTGTGCTATAATCACGAATTCCAATGGAGATGACATCCTGAAAAACAATATTGTAAAAGCAGCAATTAGAAAATCCTCACCCCAAGGGTACAAATTACCTGAAATTATTAATGTTTCAAAAGCGTCTAAGCAAAAGCGATTATTGGGAAAAGAAAGCGGGATTTTCGTACGACCTGATTGGATATCAGTCAATAGAAATAGCCCAGCCATAATTACTGTTCAGCATTCGCCTGAAGGACGACGTTACTACGCTCATTTAGCACACAGTACATTATTAAACCAGTGTAGAACTCAAAAAGTGACATGCCAGATGCGTTTCCAAAGATGTATTGTAACAACAGGTCTTGGAACATATGATAGCCTTGGTCTTCTTCATTCTGTATTTTGTGGTGTTTATGTTGGTAAGAATATTTTTGTAGATTTCTTTTTTTTAAAGAAAAAAAAACGCTAAGTATACTTCTATAGGGTGTAATACTGTGCTTATTCCATCGCTTGACTTCTACACTAATCCAAACATATTTTTGGATTGTTTGTATCGCTACAAAGGTAGGACAAGCCCGTTTTTTAAAACAGGAAATTACTTTAGAGATTAAGCTATTGCATAATTATATAGTCAAGGATGTGTTTGTCTCAAATGCACTTGCTCAATTTGCCATGAATCGCACGAATGCAAGTGAAGCACGCCATATAACTCTGAATGGATTGCAAAATATGATGGTAGTAAATGATAGCCGACCAAAGCCGCTTTTGTGTAAGTAGAAGAGGAGTTATTCAAAACTTTGTTGGATTTTGTAACTAAGAATAAAAATCTAGATCAACACATGGCAAGATACTTTTCGAGATTTAGACTGGAAAAAGAAGCTATCAACACCGTATATAGTAACATCGGAAATCCTATGATTACGACTCGTTCATACATGTTGATAGAGCCTCTAACTATGCTAATTGATCCACACTGGTTAAGGCAAGGTATTATCAGTATTTTACCGCCGGAAGATGAAGCTTATGGTATTATATTGAACGATTCTGGTATTGTACCGAGCAATACAATGATTGCAATTGTCAATCCCGAAACACATACTTTGTGTCCAAACAATGTTATGGGTGAAATATGGGTTTCTTCAGACAGTAATGTACAAACATTCTACAGCATGGACGATGCCTCCCACAGCGATCGATTTGAAGCTACTATTGTTGGTAGCGACCCTAATGTAAAGTACATGCGTACTGGTGATTTAGGTTTCCTATGGAATGTGCGACGTCGCATTGATAATAGAGCAATGCATCCAATGCTTGAAGAGGGACAATGTTTGTTTGTATTGGGTCCAATGTGTGAAACTTTGCAAAGAAACGGACTGGTACATTTTCCTTTTGATATTGAAGTTTCGATTGAGCGCTGCCATCCAGCGATTCCATCAGGTGGTAGCGTTGTTTTCCAAGTAGAAGATGAAGCAGTTGCAGTTGTTTCTATAAAATCAAGCGAATATGCACTTTCAGTCGTACCTCTTGTTGTAAATGCGATTTTAGAAAACCACCGCTTCTTGGTTGATACTGTGGTCATCGTTCATCCTAGTAACCTGGCACGCTCACGTTTCGGTGAAAAGATGAGATTAAAGGCAATGGTTGGTTACAAAGAAAAAAAGCTAACTGCTATATACGTAAAGCGCATCACAAACCAACATGACGGTCTTGTTCTTCCTCAATGGAACCAGTCACAATTTTCTCTTGCTGACTTCAATAATGAAACTGGTTCAATTTATACACACCAAGCACCATCCATCTCAGAACTTAGTATCGATCCAGAAAACCAACCTCCTTTTCAACTTACTCGCCGCGATACTCAAAATAGTAGGCAATCACATTCCAACTCAGGCTCAATTCATTCTTCAACAGTTACTGAACCAATGCGCCACTAGAATCGCCAACTAATTCTTCCCATTTCCTCTGTTTAATCATAATGTATTATAAAATTACTATTATACGATGCGTTTGATGTTTATTAAAACTCTTGCCGTTAAATTAAAAACTATAAATTTTCCCCTTGTAAAAATAAAAGAAACAAATAGTCTTTAAATGATAAATAGAGAGAACTGAAATATTTTCTGGACTGTTAAATATTCTCAACCTCGATAAGAAAGTTCCAGGTACTAAAACGTTTTATTAAAAGAACACGGTTATTTTATTAACAAAATCACAGTGTCTGTACATTTCACTACGTCCAAACAGGACTACATATGTTCAATTTTAAGTGAGATCAACACGGCAATATTGAAATACCATCTTTTAAACTCCCATTACTCTTATTTTTCTAAATAAAAAAAAGGATACAAGTTGTATGAAACTATTACACCAATACTAAGTTCCTTCATACATTTGAATACTCCAAGATAATGTAGTATTTTGGAAATCGCTCTATTGTGTCCATGAAACCACTTCGAATCAACATTGCTATATTAGTATGAAGTATAAACCAATAAGCAATGCTTAAGAATTAAATCTTTCTAAAATATGGTAAATAGAAGCTTTCATTACCGTCATTACCGAAAGCGTGATAAAAAACAATCCACTATCGTAATTATCTTTTTAGAAAACTAGATGATATTATGTTGTTTAAATCAAAATTAGTGAATAAGTGCTTATAGTGAATTTAATAAATTTATTTCTAAATATTATCATCAGGAAAGTGGAATTCAAAGGTAGGGATGTGTGCAATCTAAGTATAACTGAACAGCCATGTGAAGACTGGTTTTCATGACCATACATATTTAATTTGATAAGATCAGGTTATATTACAAATAATAATCTAAATGGTTTTTATGGGACATATGTCTCACGACATCCATAGTCCATTTACTCGACATATCCAGTTTTCTATGCAAACCGAGTAGTTATGCGAGCCTCAAAAAAGTGCCTTTGTTAAAGAACCCTTTTTTAGATAAAATTACCTCGCTGGTTTTTTCTTAAAGCGTATTTTTTTTTCTTAAAAGAAAATTTGCATAGAAAACTTTATAGTTAAGGCAGTTAAATTTCAGAGTGCCCAATTGACTAACATACATGAGACTTCTCAACCGTTTCTATATGAAATTTTTTGATGATCTGATGATCTTCAAAATTTTATGTGGAGTATATCCGAAAAGAAAAAAAAATGAGATTTATTCCATCGTACCACATTTTACTATGGCACTTCCTACAATTCTTAGATTTGTGGCATTTTTATCGGCACACTTGAGTTATAATATGTATGGCTTTTAAAACAGCGCTGAGTACAATCATTAGGTTTTACTCTTTTGGCTGTCAAAAGTCGATATAATTTATACTCTTACATTCACCTATCCTCGTTTACAAGAATTTACCATGGATATATCATTGATCTTAAACTTTTAATAATACAGTATTAAGTTACTGATTAGCATTTGATTTTAGACTAACAAGCTCACAAAAACTATTTTAATAATGTTGCTCTCTAGAGCTTCTTTTTTTAATTTTAATTTTAAGTGACATAAATTTATTTCATTCCTGTTTCTTATGAACAGCCTCCCAATCTCTTACTTTACTATTTAGTTGGTTTCAGTATAGTATTATGCTCTTTCTTCCTTTTACCGCTTTTTTGTTAAAAAAATATGAATAGCATACACGAAGATAATAAAAATACTATAGATTGTCAAACAGATAGTGTATCACTATCTTCACGTGAAACTCTCGCAGTGGATAACGATAATCTGTCAAAAAATGGTGAACGTTTGTATCACATTATTGTTTTAATAGATAATTAACCAACTGATAACTAAATAAATACACAACAGTGACTGAAAAAGATAAGATTGAACAAATCTACGACATAGAGACACTAAGAGGAGATGAAATTGAAAAAGATAATCCATATGGATGGGTAATTGTTGCTAGTACTTTTATTGTACAGATTTTTGGAATTGGCGTTGCAATGGGCTGGTACGTACAATAGAATAAGTATGTTGCCATTTAATATAGAAACTAATCTGATTTCATTTAATATTGTTATCAGGGGTATGATAGCCTTTTCTTTTTTAAATTATAATGCAATAAAAATTGACTCTAACAGAGCAAAAAAGATAAAAAATGCAAATAAAAGAATTAAATCACAATACCTAATCAAAAATCTGATTTTTAGGAGTTATGCAAGATTACTATGAGCAACATTTACCAAATGGAAAGACCCATAGTGTCTCATTTCAGCTGGCATTCACAGGAACTATAGCAAATGTGCTAATTAATATTCTGGGGCCGGTATCACAAATGTTTGTTAACTATGTAACTCCAAGAAAAGCACTTTTTATTTCGGTTATATTATGTTCTGCGGGTCTGGTACTAGCAGGATTTAGCACTGAGGTAGTAAATAGACAATACTATATTGAATTTATTGTAGAATAACTACATTAACACGGATATATATACTAGATTTGGCACTTATACTTAACAGCAGGCGCACTATATGGAATTGGATCATCTATTATGTTTTACGTAAGCTCAAATACTTTAATATTAAATCAGCTACGTCTAAATAAATGCCGTTGATTTACAGATCGTGCTAATAGCAGTCCCACAATGGTTCTCGAAGAACCGAGGATTAGCACTTGGTGTTGTTTCTTGTGGTGGAAGTCTTGGTGGGCTTGTGATACCACTAATAATGGACCCAATCAACACACGTTTAGGCGCTTCATGGTAAAAACCTTTAGCAAGTCATGTTCAAACGAAGAGATTTTTTTTTTTAATTTTTAATTTTTAATTTTTAATTTTATTATTTAATAGGTGCTTCAGAATCTTAGGTGCTATTTGCTTCGTCACTGGTTCTTTTTCATGTTTACTCTTTAAAAATAAACCACAAGAATCTAAAGTTGAGAAATCGCCGTTATCTCTTGATTTCAGCGTAATAAAAAACTGGAGATTTTTAATGTGGTGCTTCACTGATGTACTCTTAGAAGGTGCTTATATGGTTCCTGCCTATTATTTGCCATGTAAGTTCTAGCTTTAAATATACATACTAGCATTTATGATAGAGTTTATTTATCTTTATTATTTCTCAAAAATAAGCCTATGCAACTTATTGTGGTATGTCATCTTCACAGGGTGCAGTAATACTAGCACTTAGCTCAGCATTTAACTCTGTAGGAAGACTAGTGGCTGGGTATGTTATAATAAGTTATTTATATATGCTGCGAATAACATATGTATTTTTTATTTATAGATATCTCGGGGACCGCATAGGTGATATGAATGTTATTGTCCTGTATTCTTGGTGCGCTGGTCTAAGTTGTTTGCTCATGTGGACATTTGCTACCTCTTTTGGCTTTCTTCTGGGGTTCTCTGCAGTATTCGGCTTTTTTGGTGGTGCTTTCATTACTTTAGGTAATTTTTTTTTTTAAATCAAGTGTGATAATTAAAACAATGATGTACTTAAAGTCCTTCCTTATTACAGTTCCGACTATTACATTAAACATGACTGGCCCTGAAAAACTGGAATCTGGCCTTTCCTGGTTTTTGGTTTTTACCGTCTTTTGCATGTTTGGACCTAATATTGCTGGTGCTATCGAAGCAGCTGTTGGAGAATCTGCACCTTACAGAAGTTATAAGCTCTTTTCAGGCATTTGCTACTTAACAGGAGGTCTCTTACTACTTGGACTAAAACTTTCCATTAATAGAAACCCGTTTAAAAAATTATAAAGACACTTTTCCTAATAATATTAATGCATGTTTATTATTAATTCTATTTAGAGATACTTTGCATATTTCTTCTTTTTTTTTTATTAAATTTATAATGCAAACTTGCTATAGTCATTTATAAAATTTGTACATTTATGATCGTTCTCAAGCGACATTTTTTTAAGTAAAGCAACATCAGTGAACTAACTAAGGCAACGATGGCTGTTCCCAAGCGATATTTTTCTTTGAAATTACCAAAGACAATTTGTCAGGACCTCACAAACGCTTTAGGAAATAACAAAAAAAATGTCGCTTGGGAACGGTCATATACTCATAAATATATGAGATTGACAGCAATCCAATCTATCATTAGTATTATTTGATCCTTTTTGATGGAAATATATATACATATATATATATATATATATAAAGTTAAAGTTAAAGAAATTTGGGCCTAGATATTACATTGACGTCACTCTAACTTAATTTGTAGTGAAAAGTGTAATATATGTAACGATATCCTTATAGCTTATCCGAAACATTACTGGGATTTTATATCATTTAAGCCATTCACTCTACTCTTTAAGGAGTTCTCGGTTAAAAAGAAGAATACATGGTAGCCAACAATAATTTGATTATAAAAAACTAAAATGTCTGCCCTTAACTTACTATACTCTCTTTTTTCTTAAACCGACTTCAATTATATAAGAGAAAAAGGTATACTCCCCGAGAAATTTTATATACTCCATAAAGGACCTGTTCTAGTTTTATTGATTAATATACAACATTTATAGAGCGAACCATTTATTTTTCAAACCTGAAAAAAAAAGCAGCTGTGAAAAGATAAATAGAAAAATTGATAAATAAGTATTTATTTCTGTCACCATTCTGCTTCATATTATTCTCCCGATGTCAATATATATGAGTGTTATCTTTCTCTTTCTTGCTGTCTTTTCTTTCCTTTTTTTAAAGTCAATGGGCATATTCAATGCTGTACCAGGTATTGTTTTCTTTCGCTTTGCTAAACATCTCAAATACACTATTAGTGAAAAGTAACTCTAGAACCCCTTAGCTGCATCTAAATATTTTTGTGATTGGCTTTGGTTTTACAAGATCGGCACCACGACGATACCGAGATTCACCTGAAACGATTTCTTACTCCAGTGACTGTAACGTATATTTCTAAACCGAATGTACTTATTGTTGATAACAGATGATACTTCATAGTATGAATTAAATGTAGAGTAAAATGCAAGTGATATACATTGGGGTTTTATTTTGTTTAAAGAAAAATATTATTTTACATAAAGTATTTACAACTGCTCTGTGATAAAATGAATATACAAGAGTATATTATATCCCAAACTCATAGTTACAAGAATAGGGGTCGGGGGTGCCAGGTACTGATACCGAATAAGTAGACTTTATTGGTGCTTTGAATGGAAGTTGACTGAGGGATAGGGATGATGATGGCAACTTTCGTTTTTTTAGAGTCGACTTGCTTGTTTTTGACTGACTGTTTTTATAAACGAAATGACGAATATTCTCCATGCAGCTTGTAAGCAACCAGTTCGTAGATTCTAATGTTAATCCTGATATCATCTCAACTGCTAACAAGAAAAGTCGGAGAAATATAAATGAAGATGTAATTGTGCTTGTTATTATCGCCAGGCTAGCTAAGCCGCTTACTGCTAGCAAAATAAAGGGTGTCAATATTGCGCATGAAACTGTTGAAACGACGGAAACCATTATTAGTATTAGTATATAATATAAGAAGTAGATGATAATAATAATTATGTATATTCTATTAAAGAAAAAAAAAAGTTAGGCAAATCATTTAACTGCTCAATTTATAAACAAAAAAGAAACTAAAATAATCACATGCAGGCCATCAAATTCCCGTTGTAACACACTGCGGGGAACTTACAAGTCACAATAAGGTGAGACAAAAGATTGGCCTGATGATGATAATTTGACATTTAAAGGTAATTTTTGAGGAACCAATGGCAGAATTACAAAATAAAAATGTTTCGTTTCTTTTAATGACAAACTTCGTATTACCATCAGGGTTCTGTATTACAAACTGTTGCTGTTGATCTACAGCTCAACATCAAAGACAAGCTTTCAAGGCAAAATGTCAGGGATTATGCATAATCTACTTTACCATTTACATATCTATAAATATATACCCATAAAATCCTCTGCATCTTAATGTAAGTCTTGATACTTTATTGGAAAAAATACTATTAATAACATTTAACTTATCAAGCTATAGTATTAGGAAGCAAGTGCTGTCTTGTTTTTGTATAAATATTGGACCCATTATAAAGTAATTTAGAAATTTAATAGAAATCGGGCCTTCGCTTTATAAAAATTCGATTGATATTAAAATATTTTGTCCCTTTATCATGTTATATGTATTAAAGTAATTTATGTGTTTTTCTTCTTTTTCATAAATGAAACCATATACAAAAACACCCTTTCGTTAGTGATCATATCCCAAGTCATCAAAAATGCATCAATAAAAGTAATAGATGCTAATCCAGTTTTTTATGCGATATACTACATGTGGACCAGATCCTTTCCCTGAATGATGACTAAATATGATCATGAGAAAACGAACATCTAGAGAGATAAAGGCAATTAACGAGAAAGTTATGTCTCCACTAGTCTTAATAAAAGTGATAAATAATGCGGCGGCAAATCTTTATAGCCAATTATAAAACGTAAAAGTAATGCAATATATCTGCTGCTTACTGTATGTTTTCTTGTGGTACTGCAACTGAGCCTGAGCTGATCATGCCTCCTTATTATATGTACGTACCTATAGTTATATAAATATATATTTATATACGTTTATAGGCATATATATAAATGTAAATATATACGAATATTTTTCTTTGATAAATT
>VCJL01001272.1:11891-39590 GCA_024139405.1 Backusella mclennaniae | reverse complement strand
TTTTAAAAAAAAAAAAAAAAAAACACCCATCCCATCAACACATTGTGGCTTATACACTTTATACCAAAAATTACAAGAGCAGTTTTTTTTTTTTCATATTAGTTTATTGATAAAAAAAATAAATAGGTAGGTAAACACATAGGCAGAGCACTAAAAAAGAGAAAGTAATGTCAATACAAGTGATAAAAGAAGTAGTAAACAGCTTAATATAATGTTTGTTAAGTTCAGATTGACTTCAGGTATAAGAACATAGTTACTTTCATATAAATTATCAAAATGAGCTGGGTTTAGTAGCATTTGGTTCAATCATCATTGAATATAACCAATACTGAACATAACAAACATTACAAGCGATGTTTGTGAGAGGTTTTACTTACATTTTGCCTGGAGTAGATAATGAAGAAAAGAAAGAATGCCCAGCTCCATCACCCTTTTTATACGCTTGTGGCTTTTTTCTGCTTGTGAAAATTCAATAGTCACTTTTTTAACTCCGTAAAAATTTTTTGTTTTTTCACAAATCGCGAAAAAAGTTGAATCTCCACGCGTCAAGAAGAAAAAAAAAATTCTGATGGAAAGATTCCAAGCCCGATCAGGTTGTAAAATTTTATGCGAATGATTATAGTTCATATACCTTGAATGCATGTCCTTTCGTTTTCACTGAGTGAAATCATAAAAAACTGTTTTTATTTTTGTTATTGCAAACTGAAGAATTTAAACCAATAAAAACATAGTATTGGATACAGCGCTTATGTAGTATTTAGTGCCACACAGCATATTTTTTTTCATCCATCAAAGTATGTATACCATTTGATAAATCGTACTGTAGAAGTTTGAATTTTATAATTTCGTAGAATTATTTTCGTCTTCAATTTTATAAAGTGGTATGTACGTATTGGCTTAGAGTTATTAACTGTTATGATATCAATATTTATTTTGATGCATGTTGATCCTTCCGTTTATACCATTTTAAGTATTGGTTTTAAAAATAGATGTACAAGTCTTGAAAATCAATCTGAGCCCCTCAAGTTTGTTAAAAAAATACTATTATTATAATCCACGGGAGCCTTTAATAAACAGCAAATAAAAACAAAACAGATACCTATGTAGAATAAACAATATCCTTACTGGATTTGTTTGTCTTGGAGATTTCTTTAACATTTCATGTTAATAATTGCTGTGGCTCAAATGGCTTTTCATTGTTTGTTTTGAATGAGCTGCATCTTAAAATAAATACTATGTCTCGATATTGATAAAATATTTTTGGTAATTTGTAAATGAGTAGTGCGAGCATTGAAAAAGAATAATCGTTACATTACATTCTTTAAAAAAAAAAAAAAAAAGGGTCGACGTAAGGCATTCAAGTACTATCAAACCAATGCATCACTTCCGGTAACACGATAGTTTAGTTCTATTCTACCATAAAAGGAGTAGGAGAAGATTCCGCTTAAGCACAACCTCCTCACTTATTACCTGTTTATGTATATATGCGGATAGATGCTTTCGCAGCTTTCCCGCATTTTTTTTATATGTATTCTGTATCTACTTGAATTGGAAATAGATGGTAAAACAACATTTAATTATAGCTGTAGCTTGACAAAAATGTGTTGACTTTTTTTTAAAACAGTAAAATGATAGTTCAATGGTAAAATAGATTACAACAATTATAACATTAGTTTGTTTCAACATTCATTAATAATTTTATTAGTTTTATACATTAGATAAACTGATTACAATATCCATCTATGAAAATCTAAAGTGTTTCTTCCAGTAATCTAAAAGGCTCTCGGCGCTAGTTTGTCTACTGTTATTGGGATAGAAAGTGTGATCCAGCAAGTAGGCATAATGCTCTTTATAAGGCCCTCCGATTTTACTTGTGTCAAGTGAAATATTAGAATAGTCATTTTCCTGTGTCTGTGGTGCTTGTTCGAAAACGATATCATAGATCATATGGCCGGCCCGTAATATATCATTAGCCTTTTCTTGTGGGTTATTCACTTGAGAATAATAAAAGTCTCCTAATCTCCAATCCAAAGATGGTGCACTTGTCTCTGCATAAAATGACTCTAGAGATAAATGACCATGAGAAATGTTTTTGCGGTGTAGAGCACATAAAGCTGCCAGGATTGAATGAATCACCCAGACCTTGAATACATCATCAGATAAATCAATATAGTTGTGGAGATCCCCTTCTCTTGCATAAAGTATGCGCAAGTTATTTTTAGGCTCGTAGCGAGACGAAATCAGAATGTGTTCTATTTGGTACTTTGGTGAAGGTGATGATAATTTAAATGCCTTGAATAGCTGAAAAACGCTATCGGAATGTCCATTGAGATTATTTAATACCATCAGACTTTGATCAAACTGCTCTTTTTGTTCAGAGGTAAAATAATGAATCGTGGCAGGACTCTTATTTTGTAAATATGTACATTTTCGTAAGAAAACACCTTCGGAAATTCTTACTGGACCGTCATCAGTTTGAATCTCGCAGCTGCTATTAAATATGCTTGGGTATTCTGCAAAATCAGGATCGCCTTCTTGAGAATTGCTTAGTGTATCCTGTCCAACAGACCTATCTCCGTATGCATGGCTTGAATTACTTGAACTTATTATGGGTGATGTACTTGTTGTTACGATGGAGAGGCCTATAATACGATAAATGTAAGACATTCATATTCAAAAATAGTAGTAGACTTGGAAAATGTTAGTTTCCTTCTTTATCAGACATACCACGTTGTTTTCTCTGTCTTCTTCGTTTTGGGAGAACAAAGAGAAAGAGTATAGCTATCCCGATAAATAAAAGAAATCCAACCCCACTTCCGACAGCAATACCAACAATCTGACCAGTGCTTAGACTATGATTTTGGCTCATGTTTGTTTGAGAAGGCACAGCAGTAGTTGAAGTTGGATCAGCTGAGCTTGTAGTACGTGTCTGTGTAGCCGAGTTTTGGCTGAGCGCAGCCAATTGATTTATCCCATTTCCATTAATAGTTTGGAGAATGCTGTTCTCATTATTTGAAAAAACATAGCTTGAATTTGGGTCCACGCCTGTATTATTCATGAGATTAACTGTGGCGCTCGCACGATCTTGAGAATCATACTGTATTCAAATATGTTATTTTTGTTTTATATGGTAGTAGAACTATTTTTATTTTATGACTTACAGGTATTGTTACTGTTTGCACTGAAACTCCATCTGTTACTGCGAATTCAAGCAACTTTGAATATCCTGCAACTGTAAAGCTCCAGGGAGAATTTGGTGTAAGTGAGATATCATTATTTAAAGCATAAGTTTTTTCATGAGTTATGTTGCTTGTCGATGCATTATATTCTGATAAACTTGTATTTGTTAGCTGGTAAATAATGCTCCTACCAGCGCCAGCTACCCATTTGTTTAAGTTGGATATGTTTGAGGTTTCTGTGATATTTGTTGGATTATCGGTTTGACTACAGTCTTCCCAGACTGTATTCCCAGCACCAGTGTCGTTACTATTATATAATGCACACCACTCAGAATCAGCATTGTTATTTCTGGAAATGAAAAGAATCTGTTGACTAAGGTCAGGTATATGACTGAATTCTAATTTATCATTTTTGTCAATTGATATTGTGGTGTTATCTTTTTCCAAGGTTGATACTCGATAGGAAATAATGTTAGTGGGATCAGAACTGCTTGTCCCCAGTACATATGTAGAGCTATAACCGTCAAAAACGCAACCATGGTCAAAAATAAAGTCGATATTAGAATCAGTGACAGCAGTTTTTGAAGTAGGATCAGCTCTGTTAGGGAAAAGAAAGCTGCTTCCGTTAAAGTAATAATATTCGTTGTTTATAACACCTGCACACTTTGGAAGGCTCATGGTATAAAATATAAATTATAAAAGTAAAAAAGACATGTTTAATAACTTTTTTTAAAACTTTGCTATTTTATTTGTGATCCTGTTTTTGTTCTCAGTCAGCTTCGCCACTCCAGCGTTATACAAGGCGCCCACTAACTACTTTTTTTATGAAAAAAGAAAGGAAGTGACAATCTCTTTGCTCAGCATGGCTTCTGCTTGTCTATTTTCTTTACTTGATTTGTCTAATGATTTTTTATATACAAAAAAATAAACCTCGTACGAGTATACTTGTTCTCGCGGTGGGTTTTGTGTATCCTCAATCTTATCAAGAGAGACTGAACTTGGGTATTAAACCCCGCCAACAATTAAGTGTAGGATTTTCTCCCCTGAACGAGACTTGAACTTTAATTCATCTGACTTGAAAAGGAAATCACATACTATTCTCAAATAAGGTAGGATTGATCCACCAGTGATTGATTAATCTCTAAATTTACATTTTAGTTATATCAAGAAACAAATATCTACCCATATCCTAATATTTATAATGAAGAAAACTTTAAAAAATATATTTACAATAACACACCCCAAAAAAAATACAGTATTCTATAATAGGAAATCAAAAATATATGTGAACTAAGATGGATTGGTGTAAATAATACAGTCGTCTACAGTCACAGGAGATGCATTGGAAGGTAGAGATCCGGTTTTTTCGTGTAGCCATTGTTCAAAGTGATACTCTGATGATATCCTAGCATTTGCCGCTTCTGGTACTAAACATATTCTTTGAATATTAGGACACATATTGACGAGTCTAATTATATGCTCCTTGCGCCAGGTTCTGTTGGATGCAATGGTGAAAGATACAATGGGAAGTAATTTGTTCTCTCTTTCGATAAGCGATATAAACGGCTCTGCGTGGATATGAATCTGGCATAATATTAAAACATGAGTGATATTAGGTGACTGTATCATTAATTTTCCAAGAATATGCGAATCTACTGAAATGAAGTTTGATTTATTTGCAGACCCAAAAAGTGAGAGTTTTACTAAAGAAGTATTTCGCTGTGAATATAACCGAAGTGAATGATTTGATAACGTTGTCCAGCCATGAATAGTCAGATACTGTAAATTGGTGCAATTTAAAAGCAAGTAGCGTACAATGCTATCACGAACTCTACTTATTTCGATTGATTTCACGTCGACTTTGTGTGGACCCACTATTGAATTGAGTGAGCTAAGCTCCCAGAATTTGTTTTCGTTCAGTTCCAATACTATAGTTTTCCAGTAAATAGAGCAGTCGCAAAACTTTTGCATGATTCTTGACGTCTGTCGCAAGGCATTTAACTCTTGATAGGATAAATTGGAAACGATATTATGTAGAATTTCGTTTGGTAATTTATTGAGCATGGCCTTTTTATGTTGAAGAAAAGAAAAAAAATGGGAATATGGTCACACCATTCTTTTATAATACCCCCAAAAAGTAAATGCAGTAGAATTCTACATGTATACATTATGTAGAAGGATATAATTGGTGCTTATTGTGTATTTAATGCAAGATGATTGCATACTTCTTCATATTGGAATTCGAATGGTGAGCACATAAAATAAAAATAGAAAGAATAAGAAATCAACACTCTAAACTTAAAGGTTGGAACGCACACTACGATTTGTAATGTATCGACTTTGCTAATAAGTGATGGATTACTAGTCTTCAGTTTCTAGATAGCATAGTAAGATACAAAGATAATATACTCATCTCCCCCCCTCCTCCTCCAGAAATAAGGACAAAAGCAAGGAGAAAAGGAAAATTTCTATTCCACAAATCCATAAATTTATCATGTGTAAGTGGATAAAATTTCAAGGAAACTACTCCACCATAGTAAATGAAAAGCACACAGGTAAATGTATTTTTCTCCAATCAAATATCAAATGCAAAAACGAAAAAAAAAAAGACAACATATTTAAAAATGAACTTTTATGAAACTCAGGTGAGTGTTAGCATAACACTACCAATAGCATGTTGAATTCTACAATGTATGATATCAATCAAGCAGATTTGACAATGCATGTGGCTACCATTATTAGGTTCTATTCTCTACCTAAAGATGGGATCAACTTTGATTGGTGAGTTTTACTATTTCACAGCATCTAAAATACAGCCAATATATTTCTATTAATATTGGTTGAAGACGGAATTCTAATCCAAATCCGAGACTTAAAGCTTTCCTTCAAGATAATGTTTTGAAAGTAGCATATTTGGTCCCTACAATGAAAGTTGACGTAGAATGACTTTGCGTTTTGTAATTTTATTCTCTATAAGTATATGAGCGTGTATGAAAATGAATATCTGAACATTCGCACAATATATGTTCTATGGATCCTGAAATAAAAGTCAAAATGGAAGAGAATCTAAATTGTAGTACTCCAAATGGAATTTGGTATTCATTATTATTCTTACAGAAAGAATAGCCATATGATATTTATATAAACAGTAGCAGACCAACTAATTATAATAAGAGTATCATATACTCTTACCTTACCATTCAGGGTTTAGTATATATTATAATAACTATAAACATTATGAATGGAGCCTTGTTTGGCTTTTAAGGGAGGTAATATTCATAAAACAATCACCAATCTAACTTAGATATCATTGTTTAGTACCATTATATTTTAAGCTTCTTTGTTACAATAAAGTATAAACTGTTTGGGAATATTACCTCAAAACGTATGTCAGCTCATGAATCAAGATCAGGACTAACTTGTTTGGATCCGGGTACTCCTGTTTCGTTCATATGATTAATTTTCGTTTCTACAAATCAAATTTCCCTTTCTGTTTGTTGCAAAAACCGAAATAAGTAATTTGAGGATACTTAAACATAGTTTTATTAAAAAAAGAAAAGAATAAAATCTACAAAATAGTTTTAGGGATTCAGCATTAATAAATTAACTAATATTTTTACAATTTTTATACTTGTTTTCATTGTTTATAAACTTGAAAACCAAAACTTATATGATTTTCCTTTGTTAATAAGAACATTACTGTACACTTAAAAACAATTTGGTTTGGAGCTTAAAGTAACCCATCCACAAAATTCTGTAATAAGGGTATCAATTTAGTTTATTATAGCAATATGTAATTGAGTAAGGATACATAGACATAGATAGCAATAAATTTCTATTTGATCGTTAACTAAAATTACAAGGAGGAACACAATAACCCTACCAGAAAATTAAAAAGAGTTAAATTAAAGTCAAAAGAAAATTAGCAAAACATGCATAATTATAATGAAATATTATTGGGGTGAATTTAGTTTATTTATTTATAGCACATATTGAAGCTTCAATGTACACTATAAAATTAACAATGATATTACACATTAAATGGTTTAGTGTCAACTCATATATCCAATATACATTTAAGATACTTGATGATATAAAACAAATCTTAATACTAATTAGCCTTTGCTGATCAACTAATATTTGAAAAAAGGTATTATATTAGCTGACCACTTTAGCATAAGTTATGATATTAGAAAAGTTTCATGCACTTAAAATGATACTCTTGCTCTAATGGAATCAATTAAGAATTTGAACTGAAGTCGAAAGCAAATGCTTATGGTTTATTATTATTACTATTACTATTATTAATGAATACGGGTATTTATTTGGCTCGAAAGTGTTTTACTAGCTATTTATAATCAACAATACTTTGGAACAACAAATTGATCCGTAAATAATTTACAAAGGGTATGTACAAAAAGATACTTTTATATGAGAAAGCGTGGATATGTTCTCTAAATATATATATATAGATTTTCAAAAAATAGTAGGTAGACTATTCCTTCTGGTGTTTTCTTTAGTTATGGAATCAACTGGTTCCTCATGTTCAACTGCAATTGCCTTTTCTTTCTTTTGGTGATTAGTTGTCATGTTTGTAAAGTAGAGTGGGCCATGCAAATTGCTGGTATCAATCGATAATTTTGGCTTGTTACTCATGCGCTTCTTTTTTGATGGATATACGACGGATGATGTTAGCAATGGTGCTGGCACAAAATTGATGGATACTGCAAAAATAAAAGGTTCCTTCGATGGGACGGAAGGTGTATCTGGGAAAAGGCCACTTCTATCATAATCAGATTGAGAGTAGGTGTAACTGATGCTATGAGGTTGTGTGCTGAAGCTTACTCGAAGTTCTGAAGATCTCTTTCTCTTGCGTGTTGTAGAGATACAAGATCTAGATACAGGTAATAACGTAATGGTAGACATTTTAAATGTATAAAATCTAATAAGAATATGAACAAGAATAAGAATTAAAGGAATATTAGAAAATTACACAACCTTTATAAATGGTTTTATTACTCCTGAAAAAAAAATTGGCTGTAGTATATAAATAGACATGATATTATGAGAAATAGCGGAAAAAAGATGTTTTGGCGGTTATAAGCCATCTCTAAAAATAAGCATACTTTCCAAAGGAGAGTGTGAAAAACAAATCAAACAAAGAAGCACTCCTTTGTTATAAAACTTTTCTTTCTCATTCCTACACTACTCTATAGAAGGTTATGATTACAAAGGATGTAAATAAAAAATATTTCTGTGATCAAATATAGTTACCGGATTAAGATTATACAAATATAACTACCTTTTTTGAGTTTTTGTGAATGTAGATCTACAAAAATAAATCAAGACAGAAATAGAACAAGTAAGGCCCTAATTTCTTAACCTCACCTGTTACAAATATCATCATATCCTGCAAGGAGGAATCAATTTAGCTACACTTTAAGGGGGAGGGGCGATCTTTATAAATAAAATAAAAATATTTGTAACGACAGAAACTAAATTTAGCTGCTGCAAAGCAGTGCTTGGTCCATTCCTAATACTTTATGGTCGGTAATATACACTAAGCATCTTTTCAAATACACAATAATGGCCTTAATGCAATGTTATATTAGCAATATAATTACTTTTTAGTCACTAATAAAATGTATATATGTACAAATCTGCTTATACACTAAATTTTATATTGAATTGCTCCATTTTTACGAATTGAACTGGGTATTCATATTAACTTATGAAAATTCTAAAATGAAACCAAATATGACAAGTGTTATTGATATAAACAATTCCTAAATTTATATGTTTTTAATAAAATTTAAAAAAGAAACCTTCGTTACAATGAATGTCAAAATTCCCATATTTAGCTTTATGTTTTTTGTTCAACATAACTTTATTTAGGAAAAAATAACAATGCACCATGCTTTGATTATAATGAAAAAGTACAAATATGAATAAATGGAAATGATTTAGGAAGTTTTATTACCAGACACAGCATTATGCTGGTTGGTGATCCATTCCTTAACACCAGATAGACTTGAATGACCAGTAGAACCATTAACAGCCTTATCGAAGTCAACAACATTGGAGTTACGATCCATGTAATCGTTCATTGCATCAGTGGGGTTGCTTGTGTTGAATGCGAGCTGTGCATCATATGTATTGTTTCCGATATCAACATAATTACGTGCAATTGTCTGGTCCCAAGCAACATCATTACGGATCATGTCGGCGACAGCATCGATATGGGTATTCAATACACTAGGATTAACCATTTTGTCTGAAAGTTCGGAAAGGAGTTCCTGGAATCTGCTGTTATATTCAGGTACTTTAACAATTTCTTGAAGCAGAGGACGGAATTCACTGCTGACACCTGGGTAATCGGTATAGTTACCGGTCAACATTTTGGACATATCCTCAACTGTATTTCCAAATGTGCTTTCCATGCTAGATGCAATAAATGTCATGTAGGATTCTAATGAGGCTCCATAGAGCATATAGTTTTCACCAGCAGTAATATAACCGTTCGTGTTTCCGAGTAGAATTTCAAGTGCAGCTCTATTTTATCATGGATTAATAGGTAAGCTTATTTTTACAGTGTTATATACCACTTACTCGCGAAGGAAACTTTCAGGATGAATTCTTCTCTCCCAAGCTGCAATAGTACTGTTTGTTATGCTGATATCTTGAGTAGAATTATCAAGGAATTTGGTAAGGCCAATCAGACGTCTATAGCTTGGAGCACCTTGTTTCTTGGCCTGCTCTTCTTTCATGGAATAATAGTTGTTTGGGAAAAGCTTATCTCCATTAGTAGAAGTATTATAGGTCAATTGATTAGTACCAAGATAATCAAGTGTTGCATTGTTATCTCCAGAATATAAGGGACCGTTTGTATAAGTATCGGCATTATACCCAAAATTTTTAAGAAGCCAAGGTTTACGATAATCCACCATGAAGCCAAAGAGACCGTATGGATTTCCATTGATGAAAACTCTGTGTGGAATAAGTAGGCATGGAAATGAATAAGTGGTGCTTTTACTAAGTATCTATGGATATAGTGATGGTACTACCTTGAAAAAGTAAAGTCTGGAGCAGGCAAACCTGTGGAGTTGAGAATTTTAGATGATACATACTCTCTCAAGTAGGATGGGTCGGAATAAAGCGATCTTAATTTGAATTTTCTATATTCATTAAAGGTATTGTTTTTTGGGAGCTCAATTTTGTAAGATGCTTTAGGAGCGTAACGGGTAAGCGGAGAAGAACCAGATAATTCGAAATCGACGTCATCGAATATCTTTACTTGATCAGAACTATGAACGCTACGTTGGTATACGATAATTATAATATTTCACTTTCAAAAGCAATGCTTTACCTGATGTAAGTTAAATTGGCTGAAACTGTCTTGCTCTTTTCAGCATCATGGACCTTTTTAAGTTTGGATTCATCAATAGTAAAGCATAAGGTAGGTATTTCTCCCGAATTAAAAGGCTTAGTATCATTAATAGCGAGAATATCAAGATCTGGAAGTACTTGGGTAAGCTTAGGTAAAGTGGTGACAGTACTACTGCGATTGTAAAAGTCATTCAAACTTTTAGTAGAAACCATAGGGCGAATAAAAGGCTCTTTCTCAGTGACAGTGTTTTTACTATCCAACATTGCATATTGATAGCCACTTGTAGCCTGAGGTGCGCTTCCCGTATAAAAAAGAGGACAGCTACTTGAAGCAGTAAGAGGATAGGCCTTATTATCAATGACAACACCCATTTTTTCTGTACCAACTGTTGGACCAACCACGCTATATGTGACATCAGCAGCAGACGCAAAACTCAAAAGAGTTACCACTAAAAAAAATTGAATGTTAAAACTTAGCAGTTGGGCAAATATCAAGCCAATCTAACTCACAAGAAATCAAGGGAAGCATTATTGCTTTTTTTAAAGGTGAGATATAAATATAAAAATATAAAAAGTAGAATTACGTTTTCTTGTAACAAAATCCTGTCTTTTTATAGTTCTAGAAAAGTATCAAAACGCACTGAACTTGAGTTGGATCAGTGTCATCTTCCACGCTTTGGTTTTACATTTTACTTTTATTAGCATCTGAGTTTGTTTGCTTATGTGCTTCATCGGTCATTAAACTCGAAAAGCTATTTAATAATAGTAAAAGTAGAACATCGAAAGAAAGAAGGTGCTTAGTGGTTTGCCAAATCAAGTAGGCAAAACCTCAATTCGTCGATGTATTGTAGTTGATTCATGTTGTTTTTTATAACATAAGTAATAAAAATAGTTGCTCTCCACTCTATCTCGGTACTTTAACTATGTTTGGCGTTTCCCAACGCGACATTGACTTTGATGTTCAGCCTGTAAAAATATCGGGCGACTCTTATAAATGTTGGCATAAATACTTGGCATGATCTACTTGTCTTTTTATAATGCGAGTGTGTTTGGTTTTCATGCATTGATAAATACTGATTTTACGTGATTGATATTAATACTATTATTAGCACCAATTTGAAACTTGGAGATAAATAAAAATAGAAATAAAAAGAAAGAACGAATATACGCTGAAGGAGGCTTTATGTATAATTAAACATCAATGATATTAATAGAGTCCACACGTTTTTGTTTTGTTTTTTCTTTTTGTTCGATTTTCCTTCTTGGTATTTGCTTGGAACATAAAAGCTCTTTATATATACGCAATAAAACAGGAGAACAGAAAATAGCACTTAATATACATTTGTTATCAGATTAAAAAGTTTATTACAGAGTTGAAGCACCAGTAGCAAAACTAAATAGAGCGGGGGAGAATCGGGAGATTCTACCACAACACATTATTTATTCTTTTGCTTTTGGGTTTTTTCCTTTTTTTTTTCCTTTCTTTTTTTACAGTTTTAAAAATTATGCAAACTCAGCACTGTCACCATCTCTGACATTCTGATAGCCACCTGAAGGGAATGCACCAGGAGCATTTGACCAACCTATCATCAGCCCCAGTGTTAATGCTAAGCCAAGCTAATATACACACATCCAATTCATAGTAATATCATACCTCCAGCACTTAAAGACTCGCCTCTATTTTGAAGGTTACTGACTGATGTATACACTGTGATTGGCTGACGGAAATATGTTTAGACAATGATGAATATAATACAAAAAAAAACAAGTCATATTACCTTTACAATCAAGCTAATCACGTTAAAGCTAGATATCATAAGAAAAAGCACAGGTCAGTTAAACCTGCTGATTTGTTTAGTTTCTCATCACTCACAATTTAGCAAATCCAAAGCCGCTCTCGCCCTGAGGATTACCACCGTGCAACCAGAACCAAATCAAATCCAGCAAAACACTCAAACCAAGGGCGAAAGTAAACTAAAAGAGAATTTAAACATACAGCACTTTTGCGAATATATTTGTTCATATAAATACTGTTTTCATGGGTGTATTAGAGTCATGATTGTTATATGCCCAGATGCCAAAGAAGAAGATAGGAATATTATAAGTAGGATTGGTTGCAATTGCACCCATGAGTGAAAGTGCCTACTCAAACTTATTAATATATATTCACAAGAACCACTTGTCATCTCTTTTACCAAGTGTAAACCTAAAAGACTAGCAAGGTTTGCTTGCTGAATAGTATTCTGCACCGACTCCATAGTAAAAGAATAAGAAAAACGCGAGAGCTTTATGGTAAAACACAAGAAGAAAATAGATATATTATAAAAAACACACACATAGAACTGTGTGTGTCACATTTAAAAATATCACATGTTTTAATCGTTTTCAATTCTTTTCAATACAGATTGAATTAATGCACTATCTGTGCCGAGTATTAGATCAGTCAAGCTACAGTCAATAAACTCTGTTTTTATGTTTGGCGTGCTCTTCTTTTCTTCAACTTGTATTTCCGACTTTGCGGAAAGAGTCGCTTCTTCTGTTTCTATTTTATCAGTGTCGCTTGAGTTTTCTGTTCCTTGACTTTCCTTGATCTCTTTGTTTCCGAGCTTTTCAATCTCATTGAACCAAAATGAGCTATTCCAAGTAGCTTTGTCTTTTCAAGAAAATAAACAGCTAACAATGAGTTGCAATTCGCTCAGCATGTTGATTTATTACGTGAATTGGCTTACCAGTCATGATTATTTTTTTCGTGATTAGGAAAATATATAATTGGTTTGCAAAAACAAAAAGGATGTGTGTGTGTGTGGAAATGAGTGACTGCTTTCCGGTGCTCCTGAAGATCTACCTCGATAAGTGTAGTTTCGCTATTGAGCGAGTTTTCTACAACTTTTACACCAGATATGTGTCTGAAATGGCATCGATAGTTTAAGGTGCAAAAGGATATATAAGATAGTGTTATTTCCTCTAAATCAAAAGATCATGTACTTCAAACAAAATTTGGATACGGTTTTTTAAGATTGATCTTAATTTATATAAACACTTTTAAAGCTCGTATGGGACGAGCTGAACAAGTCGAATCATTTTTTTTGAAGCTATTAGATTAATGAAATTTCCCATTAAAAAGCTGATTAGTGATATTTAAACGTTGAGTGTGTGTTCAAGCAGACCTGACTCTCTATCCTGCCTAACTGTGTCGACTCGTTCCCACTATTTCTATTTATCCCATTCAAATCAGTTGTTTAAGATTAATAACTTTTATAGGTCTGCGCTGTACTTTTTTTTTGTAACTTCTGGAAAAAATTGGAAAATATTTCCATTCTTATAAAATATTTATAATTGGGTTGCACGGATATATTGTAAAACATATAATGTTCACTTCATGGTTACCTTTAGCATGGAACAAATGCCCTTAATTCAGTGCTGAGACTATTTCAATAAATGAACCGTAGTAACCACGACATTGATTGAAATCATCTCAGTTACCAGCTTTAGAATATGAAATCCGAGAAAGTGTAGCGATAAGTGAGTATTTCGAAAACCAGAAATATGCAGATAAGAATAAAGCCTTGAAGAGACACATGCTGTACCCATTACTATTTTTTAAATGATTTAATGGCTGCAAAGCCTTTCGTGGGATATATTATAGACAAGATTAAGTTATCTATAAACCACGTGTTTTACCTGTCATGAATGGGCATGCAGGAATAGGTCCATGCGTTCTATTTTGGACTTTTGATTGGCTATTCTTTACACTGATATTTCCAGTCTGTGGATGGCCGTTAAAGACACCTTTACTACCATAAGGATGTATGATTTATTTGTTTTTATTGGTTGGAAACAGCCTCATCCTGTACACATTACTTTGCTTATCGCATTTTTTTGTTTCTTTTTTTGTTTATACACCAAACCTTTTCCGTTCAGAATTCTTTTATTCTTTTGCCTTTTTTTCAACAAAAATAAAATGTCCAACACGGAGAGCAATTCTCCGCATACAATAAATTACTACCCTTATGAAAATCCAAATGGAAACGTAAAAATGTATGGAAACAGTGCTTATGGCGCTGTCCCTCCCTCTCCTTGGCCAACACATTATTCCTCGGCTTCATCTCTATCTTCAATGGCATCTCCAAGCACCATTCACAGCACCATCAACAAACAAAATTTCTATCCTCCTCCAAATAATACTACAAACTACCCTGGATCGCCCGTATCATCCAGGAGAGAGGCATCAGTGATATATTCAAACTCAACAAGCGGTTATGGTGGGCAAAATCGCTTTCCACAGTCTCCTACAAGCCAAACGTCGGATCCTTTGAAAAGTTATCCACCTTCAATCTATGCTCCAGTTCACAGAGGAAGTACATCCAACGAACAATCTTCATCGTCCGCCTCAAGTAGTATACAAGAGAATATGTCTGTTTTCCCACCTACTGATGATATGAAACAGAAAGCAATCATGGATCTAAAGTCGTCTGAATCATCTTTTAAAATCATTTATGCTGGTGATATTTCGTACAAGCCTGAAAAAGGATTACTCTCCATCACCAAAAAAGTACATCTAGTTCTGAGCAACAACCAATTGCTCGTATATAAGAGTTCTCAGAAGGCTAGGGCTGAGCTAGATATGTTTAATATGCAACAATCAAAACAAACAGCGATGCCTAAAATTGACAAGGATAGGCTTTTTTTGGCTCTACATGATATCTATGCTGTGCATAGCGTTGTTACACCAGTAAATACCTTTAGGATCGAGTACCTCCACGTTCATTCTCGGCAATCCTTGTCCCACCTGATCACTACGGAATCTGCCAAAGAATGCCAGCGTTGGATCCATGCTTTGCAAAAAGCCATTCGTATTCACCGCCCACGTATAGATACAATAACCAACTCTGAGAAAAACAACGTCATTGACCGTATTTCCAAGCAAAGTGATGCATTTTCTAGAAGAGATGACATTATTATGTATAAAGTAGTTTTCAAAGAAAAGCGCTACAAGGCCACAGGTGATCAGCCCAAAGAAATATTTTTGCCAGTCATCTTTGCCATTGGTAAATTCAGTTTCTATTTTCTACCAATCAACATAAACGACGGAGAATACCTAAAGACCATCGAGCGTGATAGATTCGGCTTATTATCCATTCAGAATATTAGATTCGATAATAACGACGATACAATCATCATACAAGTACGTCAAATCAACAAAAAAAGTCGTCAATTGGTTTTTGCATCAACATTTTGTGAAACTATTGTACAGTATCTTCGAAGGGCGATTGATTCCCTCATTCCACCCAATCATATTCCACCTGTCTACGTTGCCAATATATCATCCAATATTAAAAACACGCGCATAATTCCTTATATCATTGAGCCGGATCCTGAAGATGACATTCTTGGTGACGATGAAGAAGTTAAAATGTTTCACTCTACACTTCGTGCTTATTGTGCCTCCCTGAATCTAAACAAGAACCGATTCAATTTTTCTATTAGTGGTCTATCCAGAGCTAAATCATTCGTCCTCCACTCACCAAATGAAGTAAGAGATGTACCAGTTACCTATACAAAATATGAATTGCTTGCAGTTCTACGATCTCTTGCAATATCGGTAGGTATTCTTATAATATATATATATATACAACCAATTGCTTAGTTTAGTTAACCTTTATTCTATTTTGTCTTATTGGCAGAACTTCTTTCAAGAAATCAGTTTAAAAGATATATCTTTATCAGAATTAGAATCTTGGGAAACAACCTCAGGTGATGGCTGGTCTATGATTGAGAATCATCCTTTTAACAACTCCAATGTTTTATTCAACGAAATCCATGATATCCTAATTAACCTCAATGCGTTACGTAAGCTGGATCTTTCAAATTGCCGTATTGGATATATCCAAGACAAAAAAGAATCGGCCATTGCATCTGTTGGTTTGATCATGAGCTCTGGAAAAACTAACATCAGTCGGTTATGCCTTGGAAGAAATAACGTGCCAACATCTGATATGCTTAAATTAATCACTGGTATCAAGGAACATAAAAAATCAATCAAGGAACTCTACTTGGACCATTGCGGCCTTACAAAGGAAATGTCCGAATTAGTTATAAAAACACTGGCTGAAAAAAACCCTGAGCAGGTTCTTTGCTTGGATCTTTCAATCGAAAAAGGAAACGACACTATTAGCCCCGATTATATCAACCCTCTATTCCAGGTTTTCAGACGTTTAGTAGTGCTGCGCTTACGAGGACACAATATACTTGACGACCGCTATAAATTTAGCCTTGAAGAAAGTCATCTAAAAGAACTGGATCTGGGAGACTCTAGAATGGATAACGATATGGTAACCAGGCTTTGCAAATGGATTAAAAGTCCTTCGTTTCTTTCAATTGAAGCGCTTCATCTTGGTGGTTGCAATCTCAATGGTAGAAATGTCTATGATATACTTACTTCTATCAGCCAATCAAGCAACCAAATAATGCATCTAAATCTGGAAAACAACCCTATTATGAAGGAAGTTATGCATTTACCAAAACTACACTCTGCATTTTCCCAAGGTGAGGGACCTACATCTATTTCATTTGCTAGACTAGAATGGGACGATCCAACTCTGCGTGAATTCATTGATTGCTTACGAGATAACCAAACCGTCACTCATTTGGATTTATCAGATATTAATATAAAAGATACAGATGTAGTATCTCAGGATACTGTAAAGATGCTCTCATCTTTATTCGAACGGAACACGTATCTAAAGGATATTAAGCTAAACTTTAAATATCTCAAGAAGCCTCGTACATCCTTGTCAACCTTTTCTAGACCCATTATTACCGATGCAGTCACTTCAGCTTTAATTGGTCTTCGACATAATTCCACATTGGAAAAAATTGATCTCACTGGTCTTGGTATGGAGGATCCAGGAGCCTTCGCACTTGCTCGTGTATTGAAAACCAATCGTGGCCTTAAAAATATCTTAATTGACGAAAATAATGTAAGGTTTTAGCAATAAATGTAACCCAAGGCCATATTTAAAGATTAACTCCCCTTTTTTTTTAATAAAACATAGATTACCATTGAAGGCTACCGTAGCATAGCCAAGTCAATTGAAGAAAATGCAAACCAAGTCATCTACTTCCCTATTCCAAAAGTGGACCACCGAAACCAGCTAAAATACCTTGTTTATCGCATAGAAGAGCTAATCATGGCCGAGAATGAAGCCCAATTTTTCCTTATTCATACATCCGGTGGTGAAAAAAAGAGGGAGAAGAAGCATGAACTCGAGATGATGGTTCAAGAACGAAAGGCTTGTGAATTAGCTACAAAGCAATTTGGTGATGTAATACGTACTTTGGAGGTGGCTGTGAATAAAAATCTTCGCGAATATGAAGAGCAATATAATCGAAGCATGGAGCTCCAACTTCAAGCTCAAGCCGCTGCTCAGGAAATGGCCATTGCTCAAGTTCGTATCCAAGGAAGAGCTGGGTCAGTCAATAGCTTCTATCGTAGCCAGTCAGGCAGCATTTCAAGACAGAATTATACTATTAGTAGTAATGCTAGTGTCACCAGCAGTACCAGTAGTATAAACAATTCTAAGTTGAGACAAGGAAGTATTACAGGATATAGTACTTCAAAGAGGGTTATTCCAGAGGTATTTAGTAACCCTCCAGCTTTGCCACCTTTCCCAATTCTGAGGCCAGAAAGTTCGATTTATCAACCAAATGGGAATATTTTAAACCAAGGATATTCCGTGCAATCTTATCCAAATATCAATAATAATGCTATTCCGAACAATCAGAACACTCATTATCCACCTCAAGAATTTGAAACATTGCCCCAATCTTCAGTATATCCACATAAAGAGTATAATGAAATTGAAGTACAGAACTCCTTCCCTGATTTTGGTTATGTTGATGATTTTGAATACGATTCAGAGGTGTCGTATATGTATCACACCAAACCTGAAACTCCAACATACTATGACGTTCAGAACGAAGAGCAACTGGCTCAAGGACTACAACATAGACTCTACTTGCCGCCTGACACGCGCGATTAACACATACACCCTTTTTTTAAAATCTATCGACAAACAACTATATGAGTACTATCATTAAAATTGATCTATAATTAGCTACCTATAAATTATCCATTCCTTTAATAAATCTATATATTAATAAACCCAAGTACCTGTCTTGTAAAGAAATTTAAAACAAATACTTTTTTTTAAAAAAAAAATAGCCAAAAAAAATACAGAATTGGGTTATCGACAATTTGACTATTAGTACTAACCCCGGATTAACTTTCAACGGAATCAACGTTATGCCAGCAACATTCCATGTGATAAAAAAGGCTAATTAATGCAATTTACAAATATTGGCTAAAAGACCCTTTTTAAAGAACTGATTTTCTGCTTGTTAAGCTATTTTTAAAGTATGTTGTGCTACATAGAATCATCGAAATCATAAGAGATCCATTGATCATAAACTATCATTACAGAGACCTATGTGAAATAAAAAAGGTCGAAGCATGACTTATTTGAGATACGTCATCTATCAAATTCCCATTATAATTTTAAGCCATTAATAATGATCGAAATATTGCTGGAATGGCTCTAGTTGTTGAGCAATTTATGATTTGATCGTTCTAAATCATACATATAACCATTGTTTTAGAACTTTTAAGAGGGCACTGGACATATGTTGCTAGATCCTAAAAGTATTTATTTTGAAATTTATTAGCTATTTATAATTAATTTATCTGAACTATTGGAGATATTATCAGAAGTAATTGTATTACAGACTAATCAATGAATCAAAGAAAAAACGTCTTCATCATTGAACTACTAGAATGTTCTCGTCGTCCTTACTTTTGTTTATAGATGAAGCAGTTAAAACATTGTGAAATATTAAAATATTAAGGTCCTTTCCATTCCATCTTTGGGTTAAAGTTCTAAAATACCAATTTCTGAAATCAAAAAGTAAACTCACCAATATTCATTTAGTGTGACATAACATTGATAAAATAGGTCTGATATCGTTACACGATTTCATCAAGCTATTGTTCCTGAAGCAGTCCAATAAATCAAACTAACTCGATTGAACCATATACATATTAAATTTACTTTAATCATGTAGTTCCAACCTTTCTTCTCATAGTTCCCTTTTTTCTTTTATATTGTAAATAGCGATGGAACGGGCTTATATTCGTGAAAGCAAAGCTCAAAATACAGATGAGTATACTGAAATGTCTCGCAAGCCAAACAGGGTTCGAAAAAATAAACTGAAACTCAGATCAAATACTGTTAATGACAATCCAGTTTCTGCTCAATCAGATAATATTGAAGCACTATCCAGCAATTTAGATATTACCACCAACAAAATATCTTTATATAACGACCAAATAGACATAAGGAACAGAGAGATAAAGATTAAAAATATGTTGATTGAACCGAGACAACTTGCAAATACTGGAGGACAGGGCACCACTGCATTTATTGTTGAAATTGTAGGAATTTCAATAGCAGTTATAGGTATTCTCGTATTAATAGCTGCATGCGTCATGTATCCAAAGAGGCGTAGACTTAAAAATCTTGAAAAATCAATGCCGTTATACGAAAATAGTTTGCAACAGAGCCAGGATGATCTTCGTTCTCGCTTTGAATATGACGATAGTCATACAGCGTACAGTTCAGTATACCCCAAAGAAAGCAGCCCTTCAGTATCTGCCCATAGTTTCCCAACTCAACTAGCCCCAGCTGTGACACATAAAAAACCATTCAATGCGGTAAGAGTTGAAAAACCCCCTCTCCCACTCTATATTTTTCTTTCTTTTAAAAGCATGACAATTAACTCATAATATTTTCTCTGGCATTTTAAAACTGTCGATAGGATGATATATCAACAAATCCAAGAAATAAGCAGTCCGATAATTATGCACGAAACGTTACGAATTCAGTAATGATGGATACCGATAACTATACACATTCTGCAATGAAGCTATTTAGCCCATTTAACCCAAAAGCAGGACCTAAAACACCTATACTCAAAAACAAGAATTCGGACGTAGACAAGAAAGGGCAACACCGGACATCTTTGAACACATCTATTTTTGGCGTAAACACACCAAAACCTCTCAATAGAGAAAGCACAGTAGATCCCTATAGCACGACAGATTCTGTGACAAATGATGGTCGAGCCGACTCTGTTTTCTCCGGTTATGAATGGACTCACCAAAAAGGGCATGTTATACCTCCTAGATACCACTCTTAGATGTTTGTATAATTAGCTGGACTAATGTCTTTGTGCTATAATCCTTTATAAACATATTGTACAATTAAATAATATGTTTAACACAACAAGAGAACAGTAATATATATATATATATATTAGTTTTTTGATGAATAGTATTCTATTTCCAAACAAAGAATACAAAGACAAAATATTTAGACCAAATAATTAAGTACTTTATACAAATGTATTGCTATTTAATTTCATTATTGTATCTACTTTGATAAAATGCTTATGTGGCCAAAATACTCTGTGATACAAGTCCAGCTGATTTGTTTATTAAATGTGCACAGGTAAAAAAAAATAAAGTTTCAATTGAACGATCCTCACTTTTTTTTTTTGCTTCATTGAGTTGATCTCCATATATGTGTAGATTATTGATTTAATTATAGCTCAACATAAATAGAGTTTTGGGTCTTTATACAGACACATTAGGACAGCTCACCATTTTTTCTTTATCTCAGAAAAAATATAATTAAATTTTTTACGGACATGCATCAACAATATGCATATCGAAATAGCCAATCAAATCATGTAACATTTCATTTAAAGAACAGAATATTTAACTTAAAAAGGAGAACATCAATCAGCAGAACCGGTTTTTGTTGATTTCATTTTAATCATATTCATCCGCGGTTCTTTTTTTCTGCTTCATTTTTTCCCCTTTTCTACTTCTTTTTTTTTTCAATGAGTGATACAAATGCGACGATTAACCCTTTTGAAGCGGATACATCTGGCGCACAAGCTGGACTTTATAAAGGCATAGGTGTTACATTGGCTATTACCAGTGGTAAATTTAAGCACAAAATAAAATATCAGAAGATAGTGACATTGAATATGATACAACAATGGTGACTCTTCCTTTCCTTTTATTTTTTTGGCATATAGGTATCTTTATCGGTAGTAGTTTCGTATTCAAGAAAAAAGGATTATTACAATCTGTTGACCAATCTGGTAAACCAACAAATACATTCTTATGATTAAAAAAAAAATAAGAGTTCGATCAGAATTAGAAAGAAAAAATAAACAAGAATAATTAGGTGGAACAGCCGGTGAAGGATACCGTTATTTAAAATCAACAATGTGGTGGACGGGGATGATATTAAGTAAAGATTCGAGCTCTTTATATATTTTTTTTTATAAAATTACAATGTATCGCATGCTTATTTCATTATCTCTTACTAAATACACATGTTTTTTTAAGTGATTGTGGGGGAATTGTGTAATTTTATAGCTTATGCATTTACACAAGCGATTCTAGTTACACCTTTAGGAGCTCTGAGCGTCGTTATTAGGTACATATCACAATAAATATAATATTTCTTAATATACAATATAAAGTATGTATATCCACTATACATACTAAATTAATACAGTGCCGTGCTTTCTTCTATATTTTTAAAAGAGAAACTGAGTTTTCAAGGAAAAATAGGGTGCCTTCAATGTATTCTTGGCGCTGTTATGATTGTAGTGCATGCCCCTGAACAAAGCTCAGCAGATACAACGATAGAGGCTTTTAAAAAATTGGTGCTTTCTGTAGGCAAGTAAAAAGAGAGTAAAAGTGATTTGTCATCAATCGATTACCATTATTAACATTTTATCAAATATATATATATACAGGATTTCTAGTTTATGCTGGACTAGCAACAGTTGTGTCATTTGTTTTGATTTTTTATTGCGGACCAAAATGGTATGTATCTTTTATTTTGTAGCCAAATTTATCGTATCAACAATAATAAAATAGGGGAAAAAAGAATATGTTAGTCTATATTTCAGTATGTTCTTTGATAGGATCGATATCAGTAGTGTTTACTCAAGGATTAGGTGCTGCTGTTGTTCATTCAATTAGTCGACGCGAAAACCAATTTACCAATTGGTTTATCTACCTTGTAATGGGCGTTGTCATCATAACACTGGTGGTGGAGATTGTATATCTTAACAAAGCACTCAACTTATTCAACACTGCACTCGTTACGCCAACTTATTATGTTATTTTTACGACAATGACGATTGTAAGCTCAATTGTATTATATCGAGGCTTTGATGCATCTCCTGTAGATGTGGTTACATGTGTATTAGGTTTTCTCGGTATATGTTCAGGCGTGGCCTTGTTGCATAATTCAAAAAGTCAACCAGACAGTAGTGAACAGCTATTGAATAATATGGAGCAAAATGAAGACAACAAAAAACGACCACGGGGACTGCTTTGGTTTTTTGAAAATAAGGATAGCATTAACGAAAAAAACGCGGTTTATGAACAGCATGCTTTGGCTGGAAGTCAACATGGTGGAAACGATCCTGGAGCTGCAGACTTGTTCCCTGCTCCTTTTTCTGGAATAAGCCGATACGCCAGTACTACCAGAAAAACCCAAACTATGTCATCGCGCATACGTCTACAATCTAGTATTGAATTGAATCCTGTCTCTGTAACTAAATGCGCTGCTACTAACCAGCCATACTCTAGTACGAAAAGTACAGTACGTGAGGATAATATCTCTAAATTTCTCAATAGCGAGAAGAGGTTATCTGAAGGAGATTCGAATGGAACAAACGAATTGTTGGAAAGCGAAACTGGTATGTTTTGAACTTATTATATGCATGTGCATTGATATATTTCCATTTCTTGCTTAGCAAGCCAAGAGCAGATAACTACAACCAAACGAAAAGGCTCAGATATAATTCCTCTGACTCAGGAAAGTCTGAATAACACAGTTCCAGTAAACGATTTTTATACTCAAACAGCGAGAGAAACAATGATAATAGACAAAAGATAACGATCCATAGCAGGCACTTAACTGATAAATAAAACGGGATAGCTTTTTGTTGTGATATAGTTGTTGTTATTATTTACATATTCTTCAAGGTTTCATTGCTGTTAAGAGAGGCGGTGAATCCACTCATTATAACCAAAATTAAAGGTGTAAAATTGTTTTAAACAGCTTATTTTTTTCTTAACTCAGAGAAAATGAACTCCAGTTATAGTAAGCAAAAACTTATACTTTGAGAAATTATTTCGCATTGAACATTAACTTGAATGGTATCAATAATATTTCATAATCGATACATAGACATATATTTGAGTTGGATTATATCTTCTTTAATGCTTCTACTTCTTTACATAAACCACGATAGAGTGAGTATACCATTTCTTTCTTTCAAAATGGTTGACTAGTTACCGTTTTAGAAGTACAAGTAGTACATGCGAATAGCCAAAAAATCAGTTAGTATTAGTCCAGCTACTGGACTTTCTAAAGGATGAGGCTCTAACAAAAACCATGCTTTTAAAAAAGAATAACTCAGCAAGTGATTTTTTTGCAAAAGAAAACGGCAGATTATGCGATAATCGTTTCTGTTTTCTTTTTCGCTTTTTGCATTACAAAGTGATATCATACTTATTTCTTTTTTTTCCAAATTGCAAATCCTTTGATTTCTTTTTATCTCATACTTTAACTCCGTTTTGAACATGTTTCGCAGGAATGAAAATAATTGATTGGTGAATATTAAACTACATTAACTTTACCAATCAATTTTATTTATTTTCTATATTTAGTCATTACGGAATTAATTTCAGAGCTTCGATTTTAACCTTTTCAAGGACTTCTGAGGGAAAAAACGGATCAAATTGTGGGCTGGAACAAGTGCTCGTTGTATGGACGGCGCTATGAAGTCAAGCCGTTCCAATACTATTTTATTTTTATTTTTATTTTTATTTTTATTATTATTTTATTTTTTTTAAGCATTATAAAATGAATTAAATATTCAAAATATTTAATTAAATGACTATACATAATGTAGATTGCTAAACACACCATTAATGAAATTCATGCTTTTTTTGTTCTTCCTCAGAGTTTGGCATACCTTGGTGATTCCATTCTCTTCAAGTATACACAATTATTTTAGTTACCATTAAATGGATCTTTTTTTCTGCTCACTTTTTATCACATAATATGGTTAAAGTTTCAAAGTCTTCAATATAATGTATGTAGTAACCTTGCGTTTTTCTTTTTGTTTATGCTTTTTCTTTCTCGACATGGTTTAAGTAACAGGTAATATGGGCCCAATTCGTTACACATTGTTACTACTTTTTGAAATATTCAGTCAAATTTAGTCGATTACATATTTAAGTTGTCTGAAAGACTTACTTTAGTTAAAAACCATAATGTGACTATTGCTCTTATTATTTTATAACAATGTGATATTAGAAGTACTTTAGCATTCCTGGACGTTTCAACTCGTATCCAGAGAATACTGGCCTACTATTTTCTTTAGCATTTGAATTCTGCTACGTATAGTACAATTTAGAAAATGTCAAATTTATTAACTATATCATAAATACAACTATTGATATTGAAATTGTTAAGCAAAGCCCTTACGTTGTTTTTTACTGAAATTTACTTAAAATAGCATTCTGAAAAATTTACCAAAGCTATTATATACACATGAAGATATTAAAAATGTAGTATTAATTTTAATTGAAGGCCTTAATATAAACAAAATTTGGTTGTATTTTACAAGCCAACTAGTAGATAATAGACTGAGAAAAAGTAAATGAAAGTTTACATGTAAATCCAAAAAACGTTTAGTTGCGTATTTCTAAATGCGGTTAGAGTAACAAATAAGCGGATTTTTAAAGAAAAAAACTACAAAAAAAGGCTGGATAAACCACATGGCGGAATAGCACAACATATACAAATCTTGTTATCCTTCTGCCTTATATAGCAAGCACAGCTCTCTATTTTATTTCAGTTCTGGTTTGAAACGTATTTGTCTGTGCCACCAAGCAAAAATGAACTCAGTCGTATTTTTTCATTTGCTTGTATAATAAGTTTACTTATAGTTTATAAATGAACGGTATGAGGCAAAAAGATGCATTAGCTAGGTGATGGATGTGGTTTGCCTGTTTAAAAATGAAAAAGCAACTTGATTGGGAGCGACAGATCTGCAACAGTAGTTACGATGCGAGGCAATTGTGCATTAGAAATACTAAGTTTGCGGTATAATAATAGAAAAAGTATAAAAATCTAATTTATATCAAATGTACCTTCTTGTTTGGTTTATTGATAGTAAAAGAAAAGATCTACATAAAATTTAATATCAGAAGAGACCATCGCTATCGGGTTTGTTACAGTGCTTGTTAAACTGGAGCTTTCTTTCTAAAGTGTAGGACATTAGGCAAAAAAAGGAAAAAGGGGTAAAAATAAATGGAAAAACAGAAAAATAGAAAGAGCATCATGCGACACCAAATTAGGACATACCAACTCTCATGTTTCAATTACACTGTAACCAATTAGATTTTACTGAGTTTTTATAATACAATTATACAAGAGCCTTTTTTCACATAAATACAACCTATTCTCTTCTCTTTTCTTTTTCTTCCTTCATCTTTACCATCAGTAAAATTGAAAAACTTAAACGAATAAACACCTGCAACTTTTCAGCAATATATTTATAATATATTTATATATTTTTCTACTTTTATTATTATACCTTGTATATATTTTTAATCATAAAAACATGAACACTCGCACTTCCAAAACCTCCTCCAACAAGAACAACTCTGCAAAGAGCAACACAAAGAATACCTCCACTCCCTCTTCCCCTAAGAACACCAAGTCTAGTTCTCCTCGTATGCATCCCAAGAAAATTGATGATGTGAACAAGTTGCAGGCAACTTCTCGTAAGCAAGTCCGCCCTTCTAGAGACGAAAGTCCAGTTAAGCGTCTCGATAAGAGGTAATTAGTAATACAATAAACTATAAGACGGCAAAATATTTATTTTATTATTGAAATAGCTCAACCGAACAAGTTTATGCTGGTCCCACCTTTAACAATGCGCCTGTCCCCAGCGCACTCCCTATTCCTTCTTTTAGCCCTCGTGGTTCCCCTATTAACCAACCTCAACCGTTGTACATGTCTTCTACTCCTTCTCTCCAACATCAATCCGCTTATCTCATGAATCTTCTCATTCCCCAGCAAAAGCCGGTATATTCTTATGAATTAGAGCAACGCCAGTCAATTTCCGAAATCCAGAACGGTCTTCGCTCCATGCTTAAGATCGCTTGCTAAAGCTTTCATCAAACTCAAACAAAAAAAGCGACAATATACCTAGATTTTTTCAAACTATTCAATTCAAGGCAAGAAAACAACCAAAAACCAAAAAAAAAAAAAGAATTTCACTTGGCATACCCTTTTTTGTATATTTTTTACTTTACTATTGTTCATTCTTCTTTTTTTCTTTTTCTTTTTTTCCTTTCCTTGTTTGTATCTATAGTTTTTTTTTGTACACTTGTATTATAACTTTTTTTGTTTATCGTCATGTAAATCCTGCCTATATGTTTAAGGATTAAAATAAATTCATGATATTTGATTGCTGCTTTTCCTCCACCATAAATTATCATTAGTTTATTAGTTTATTAGTTTATTTATTGATTTATTTTAGTTTGAAGGCCAAACAATCGCCACAAACAAACTCGGCAAACATGCATCGCAGATAACCAACAATGCATCTATTTTTTAACAAAATAGGGAAAAACATTAATGAAACAAAAAGTCTTGTGCCAGTTACAACTGTGTTATCTTTTACAATGGTATAACAGCTTGTTTTAAATAGTAAATTAGTCATAATTAATAAAGAGCCAGCCAGTCGACACAAACAACTACTTTCTCTCCTTACATTTATCACTCGCTCATTTCCACAATATTATGTAGTTCTCATAAGCACAGAGTATAGTTGAAGCGCCGTTTTTTAGCTTCTGTTTCGGCTAAAGTGTCTATTGATCAGCCAAAAATAAAAAAGAAAAAGTCGGGTAAATGATTGTGGAGTGATATGGCACATTCATCTATTCATTCATTCGTCAAGAGTT
>VCJL01001265.1:0-23447 GCA_024139405.1 Backusella mclennaniae | reverse complement strand
TTTATTTAAAAAAAAAAAAAAAAAGGCATATACATTGACCCTTTTTTGCATGTGTTTTATTTTTAGAAAAGCAATGTGTAGACATTTGTTGATATATGATACATTGGTCCTGCATGCTAAAAAATTGACCCTAAGAGAAAATAGAGTGCTTATTTTAGAATTGAACCGTGAGAGTTAATTTATTTCTCAAACTGAGGCCAACCAACCTGGTATATTTGAAAAATAGGCAGATCTTGATAACCCATCTTTGCTTTTTTTTTTTCCAGATACACAGATAGTGATCACTGTCCTTAAAACACTTGCTCAGCACAAAGCAACCCAGTACTGTCCTTACATCAATTATTTGGATATGTTGGAGGTTTACAACGAAAATACAAATATTTGGAAGGAAAAAATAATGTCATGACATCATGCTTCTGTTACGATTGAATTACTATGAAAATCATGACAGTTGGCAATTAAGCCGCTCCAGCAGCGCCTCATGGAAACAAACAAATAAAAGAAAGAAAAAACTTTTTAAAACGACGAATTTGATTAAACAAGAATTATCCAGATTTAGCGACCAACTTTCTTTTGATAAAACATGCATTTAACCCTATTTATTTATTTCTGATGTTTGTATTCAGGAAGATGGACGGTGCTTTTAGTGTAACGTAAAAAAAATAGATGTACATAAAAAAAAGAAGGGGCCAGCGCTTCAGAAACAGGAGAACTGCCCAATCCGACCATCTGTAAGTTCAAAAATTAAGCTTAAAATGACGATATTTAAAAATAATCCCATCTTATTCGTTAAACAAATAAATAAAAAAGATTTATTCTTCATATCAAAACGTCAATAAATACCATCTCTCTCTCTCTCTCTCTTTATTTCCCTTTGTTCTTTATTTACATTTCATATACATAGCATGACCGTTACCATCAATACATTCACAGTGCACCAACTAAATGACTGGTTGCAGCATACTCCAATAGATGTGAATCCCCTGATAGATGTACGTGAACTGAGTGAGTTGGAAGAGCATGGCAAAATTAAGGGGGCTATCAATATACCTTTTGGTTTGTCAAAAACAAATGTCCAATTGTTCGAAAGTATGTTTTCAGATCTTGACAAGGAAAAACAGGTATTATCCATTTCTATGTATACTTTTTTACACGCTTAATATAAACAATAGCCACTTTTAATAGTTGGTTCTTTCATGTAGATCAGGACGCAGAAGTATGTTTGCAGCTGAGTATGTGACCGAGAAATTAGGATTTAAAAACGTATATAACGTGCAGGGTGGAATATTAGCATGGATGGAAAATAATTACCCTGCACAGCCATTTCAAAATGACCATTCTGCTTGGATTCACACATTAGACACAGCTCCGGGTTCTTATATTGTGGTTGATACAGGTAAAAAAAAAAAAGGGAAAGAAAAGACCAATAAAACAATGATCAGAAAGGATAAAAAAAAAAAGCGATATAGATTCTAAGATTTTGAAATAGAGTCTAGGGATGCTTTGCTTGTAAACCCAATCTTTAATAATGATGAAGCTTTAAACCTTATTCAAGATCAACAATTAAATTTAAAATATGTCATTCGAGCAACTCAGGAGGATGAGCACAAGGATATGATGGTAAAAGAAAGAGATTGATAAAGTGACGAAAACAACCGCAATGATAGTAATAATAATAACATATAAATATAAATATAGAATTATGATAGTTTCTCAAAAGCTGCTATGATTGATCTGAATGAGAACATAAACAAATCTTGGATAATAGGGCGCCTCAACTGTTGGATTCCAAGTCCATCTGCCATATTAATAGGGGATGCATTGTTCCTAAGAGAATCTAAAGATAAACACAACAACAATCCGGCACAGGTCACTCGATATTATGATCTGAAAGTATAGTTACATACTACTATCTTTTTTGATTCTCACTCAAACGCAACATTACGCATATAAACACTGGCATTTGAGCATCATTCGTATGTAATATAATAAACGGAAACATTTGTATTTTATGTATATATTAACAATGACATGTGAGGATGAACGTTATGGAACCACAGCGAAACAATGTACGATAATCAAAAATACTAAGAAGAAAAAGCAGACTTGTGAAATGAAATGTATGCGATAAACGTATATATTTATATACAATAACAAAAAACAAGGAGGATGTGTCTATTCACTCTCCTTTTTCGTCTTGCCTATCAGTTTAACCCCCTTTGTTTATATATATATATTTATTTGTGTGTGTGTGTGTGTGTGTGTGTGTTCATCTGCTTAAAAAAATATGCCCTCTTACTAAACGGTTAAAAGAACTATTCAGAATGTATGATTCTATATCGTTCGCAGCCTTGTTGACATTGTCCCTTTTATTATCCCCTTGATTGTGCCTTTTTATATTTATTTTTATATCATTTTAGTGAGCCTATATAAACCCACAAAAAAGCAGTTTTCGAATCGGTAGAATGATTCCTCATTTCTGATCTTTTCCATTTGCTCATTGACATTGAAAATATAAAATATATAAACAAAACTCACTCCCTCAATTTCACTCCCTAAAATATATATACATATAAATACAATGAATCGTCAAAATGGTAAAACCACCACCTCGCTTTCCTCAAAAGCGTTAAAAGTTCAGATTAAAAGGTCACATTCGTCTCCTACCCATGACCCTTTTAGCTTTCCAGCAGCAATAATCCCTTCTCAATCAGAGATCCCTAAAAAAGCAACTGTTACAGTTTCACCCGAATCTACTTCTTTGTCTCTTGTTATACAAAATAAGAAAAACTCGATCTCAGCTCAATATAATAATAAAAGACGAATCAACTCCAAATTAGCGGATCTCACTCATTCATTGCGACCATCAATCTCTTCCAGCATTACACAAGACCGATCAACATCCTTACGCATGAGTGCATCTTCCAGGTTTGGTAAGAATTTGTTACCAGCCTGGCTTGGAGGACACCAGCCGACTGGCATGCTGGAACCCTCGTTTTCGGATACAACTTCAAACTACTCTACTTCAATTGATTCAAGTGAATTGGATACTACCTTTGAAAGACTTCTTGTAATGAAAATATTTAAAAAAGAGAAAAGAAAAAAAAATAAAAAATTTAGTGAATTGCATGAAAAAAATGCCAGAAATATATTAATATAATAATAATTAAAAAAACATCAAATTCATGTCAATGTTTGTTGTTATTTATTTATATAGGATGAATTAAACATGAAGGATGGTCATAGAGACAAACTACGTCAGTTACCTCGAGAACGTAAACTGTATTTACTTCAGCAAAATCAACATATAAAGGACAACAAACCAACTGAACCTACACGGAAGAGCCTGCCAACCTCCACTTCGACTACTTCGATATTCACACCAAAAGGTTTACGTCCAAAGGCAATCAAGCGAAGTGAAACAACTCGCCTGCTCTTTGCCAGTAAAAGGAATAGCAGTAACAATACTTTATCTACTACAAGTAATCACTCTCTCAATTCATTAAGTAGTGAAGATACTGTCGATGTCATACCAAGAAGCGGTTCAACAAGAAGTAATCGCCTTTCTATTTCTGAAGTAAGACCTAGTCAAAAGAAGAATCAACAAAAGGAGGCACTTCATACATATGATCGATCATTACCAGCATCAGCATCATCATCATCCTATTCTATTCAAAAGCATAGACAGATAGTATCCCCATCTCCATCTGTACAAAAGATACCCGAATCATTGTCATCTACATCATTATCAAATCAGAGTAGTGTCAGCATTAAAAATAATAATGGTAAAGAACCTGTAACACCTGTGCCTACTATTTCTACCACCACTTTAGCTACAACTTCAACTACTACAACTACAAATACAGCCAATACATCGTTATCCTTACAATTAACTACCGATGCTGCATCAGAGGTGGTAGATTCACCAGAAGTAACGATATCAACATCACCTGAGGCAGAAGAAGCAGTTACAAAAGAACCACAGTCATCATCTACTACTGTACCATCATCACCATCTACTGCACCACCTATAGATCGCCGTGCTGCCACCTACAAATATGCTAGAAGAAACCTACGATCCAGTCAAAACCAATCCAAGGTCGGTTCTATGATTCTCGAGTTTGATGCGCTTGCACATAAGCATGGTGATCCAAAGGCAGATGAGTCGGCTGCGTGGCTACTACTAGATAATAAAACACTACCCAGACAAACAGGAGGGGGAGGATCATCAGGAGGTGCTTCACATACAAATGTCAATCACATCTTTCCAAAACAGTCCGATTCGACCTCTACTGTATCATCTTCTGTAGCAAATAGCTATGCGTATCAAAGTTTGACCCGCAAAGAAGGTAGCAATCTGGCCTCAATGGCTGTTTCGGAAGAGGTAAATAAACCTGGTCGGGATCGAAACAGTCCATATTATTATGTCGAACGCCTTCGAAGCAGGTAACTTTCTTTTTTTTCTTGCCCCTTACACTTTTTTATTTTATTTTATATATATTCTTTATTCTTTTTCTTGTCTCATATTTACTCCATAGTAAATGTAATATAATTTATTTCTCCTATTATACCAATGACTCCTCCAACCCCCCCTTTTCTTGTGTTTAATATTATTTTATATTGAAACGATCTTTCTACATGTCAAATATTAATTTATATTTATTTATTTATGACGTAGAAATGTCACAATAGATGCTTTAACCAAGCACTTGATCTCCCTTCGCATCACATTAGCCACTGGCTCTTTATCTTGGACAAACGAATTTTTGTCAAGAAGACATGGTGGTTTAGCAGCACTTGAAAGTGTATTGGAAAAACTTATTGTAAAGAAAAAGTAAGTTTATATAATCAACAAAAGGAGGATTTGTAAGTGCTAAAATATTCATTTACATTATAGAAAAAAAGGAACACAAAAGCTGACTGAAAATGAAGAAAATTGCTTGTACGAATGTATCAAATGCATTCGAGTATTAATCAATACCAAGGTAGGGTCACCCAAAAATAGCATGATAATGATGAATGACAAGTTTACTAATAATAATAATAATAATAATAATAATAAAAAATTGGGCTTCATTCTTTTTTTTTTTAATACATTTACCCCCTTTCTCTTTTCTTTATTCTAAACTTTTTATTTAATGATACATTAGCCTGGACTTCAACAAGTGCTGATGCGTCCAGTTGTTCTTCATCACTTGATCATTGCACTTTTTGCAAGCCTAGCTACCATCTACAGTTGCTATTATCCTCAACCCACACTCTCCCTTTCATCCAGTGTATTTCGAAAGTCGCCATCCATCACATCGATAGGATCGCAACTTATATCCTCTCGTACTTCTACTAGCAACAATGCATCTTCGGCATCCACTTGTTCTAAAGTTAGCGCACTTATATTTGAAATATTTACCGCACTATGTTTATCATCACAAGCAGGCTATGATGTGATTCTCAAATTGATTTCTGAGGTGAAAGGTGAGCAATATCGGTTTGAACGGTTGGTGCAGGCGATGCAGGATCTTGGCATTATTACCAAGCCAGACAACATATTACTATATGACTGCGCAGCTTCCGCCCTCGCTTTTTTTAATGCCATTGTTCAGACACCACGTGCCATTGAAAAAAGAAACTCGCTCCGAACTGAATTGGAACGTAGAGGATTGGAAGCATTTTTAAAGGTGTGTATAATTGGTTGAAATGAATTGTGATCAAAATATTTATATTAATTATTTGATAGAAACTTGAACAAGAAAAAAAGAATGTTCCCGATTCATTAGAGCATCAAGTTGTTCTTTACTTTCAAAGTAAGAAACAGGATCAAGAACAAGTAAAAGAAGTCGAAAATACAAAACGGCAAAGCATTTTACAGCTGTAAGCACATATAGAACTGCTTATTTTTTTTTCTTAAAAAAAAAAGGGCATTACATACTAAAAACTTCTTTATGTAGTCAACCTGATGACATGGTGGCTTCTGCATTAAAATCATTTTACAGCGATCCCGAGGTGTATTATTTGGTTGTAGACAGTATTAGCGAGCTTGTGACAATAGGGAAACAGCATACGAAAACAAACAAGCAATTTGTATTGGATATTTGGGGCATCATTCATCTCTTTGCAAAGAGCTTAAAGTCAATGAATACAAGCAGTAAAGTATACAAAAATATGGTGATAAAACTATACTATTACATATAGACTTACTAAAATACAATCTCATAATCAGATGACTTTAAACAGGGTTTACAGCAATTTCTTGTTTCAATCCAGCCTATTGTAGGTAAAATCAATTCATCAGATACTGGCACGGATGAACAAGATGATGAAACAAATGATGTCTCTTCGTTGGAATTGTTGAGCAATAACAACAATTTTGAAGATGTGGAAGGTTTACGGAACTTGGTTGAAGAATTGAAAGAGAATATGAAGAGAGACCAAGAAGTAACTGCAAAAATTCGTCGCGAAAAGAATGAACTATTGATGAAGGTGTCTAAAGCCATGGCAGATATAAAAGAAAGAGACGATCAACTAGATGCTATACAAAAGCAAAACCAGTTGGATACAGGTAGCCATCATGATCAGCAAGGAAAACAACTACAATTGAACAAGATGGACCAAGAAAACCAAGGGAAACTTTCAATTGTAACGGCCAGCATGAATGATACGCCACCATCTTCCTCCCTTTCTCCACCCCCTCCACCCCCTCCGCCACCACCTCCACTTCCACCCCTACCCCTTTCTTCTCAACCGACGATAATGGACCAATCCAAACAAAATAATGACGATTCCGATCAAGATATACCACTACCACCTGTAATTAGACGACGCAACTTAGTTCGCCGAAATTCAGCCCACCGAGCTTCAAAATACCTTCACCCACTCGCCATTAATTTGTGTTTCCCCAATTTAAAATCACTTCATGAAAGTACGGCTAATGCATCCTCGCCAACTACAAATGATGTTCTTCCTTTCAAAGATCCTGTAAAGAAGAACGTGAGCCCAACAATGAAACAATTCTTTTGGTCCAAGCTCCCTGTTGACAAGATTGAGAATACAGTTTGGAAAGAAATAAGCTCTGTCAAGACCAGTCACAGCGTCGTTAGCGATCTTAGTAGCATCACCTCAAGTGACACTGAAGATTCTATAGAAGCGGAAGATTTACTTGATACTGTCGAACTTGAAAGATTGTTTAAAAAGAAGTCAAGTACAAAGCAGCAAAGCCAGGAAGAAAAAAATGAGCCTGTGCGTAGACAAATCACCCTTTTGGAGTTTAATAGGGCAAACAATATCGCCATCATGCTTGCTAAAATTAGATTGCCTTATCCTGATATCCGTGACGCTATTTGGAATATTGATGATAATATGCTGACTGTGGATAATTTGATGTCTATTCGACAATATATACCTACAAAAGAAGAAGTAATGTTTTACATATATATATATAAAAATAGTTTATACTCATTATTTTATTCAGATTGAACTGGTCAAAGAATATCAAGGAGATGTAGAACTATTAGGAAACGCAGAAAGATATTTTAGAGCGGTAAGTCAGGTCATACACTCAGCAAGAACAAATTTTAACTTATCCAGATTTTAGATTATGTATATCCCGAGATTAGGAGATCGTGTCAATTGCATGATTTTCCGTCGTCGTTTTAAAACAGAATTGGAAGAAATATTACCTGGATTGGATACAATTCAATTGGCCATTACCGAACTGCGTGAAAGTAGCAAATTTAAATATGTCCTTAAAGTAAGTGGCTATTTCGGATTAACATCTTAGACTATACACCAACACTTGTGCTTTAGACCATCCTTATTATTGGAAATCATTTAAATAATCAAACAATACGTGGAAATGCTTACGGATTCCATTTAAATGCGCTATTGAAGGTAAAAAAAAAACCCAGAAAAATAATACATTCTCTTTACTTATTGGTCATCATTTTAGATGAGAGATACAAGGGCAGAAGGTGATGGTGTGGGTAATGTGCCTACTCTTTTACATTACCTCGTTTATCTACTCTCTAAATCGGAAGATGATGCTATCAATTTTAAGCAAGATATTGCTCATTTACAAATGGCAGCTAAGTGTAAGTTTTTCTATAGAAAAAAAAAAGGAATAGACAATATATAACTGATATAAACCATTTCTCTTAGTATCTCCACCGACCATCTTTGCAAATGTAAATTCACTTGGTGGAAGTTTAACTCAAATCAAAGATGAGTTGACCATTTACAAGAGAAGAAAGACAAGCGATAGCCAGATTGATAGATTTGGGGAATCCATGGAGGTAAATATATCATCGATCTATTTATAACAAGAAGAAATATTCATACAGTTTTGTTATAGGAATTTCTTCTAGAAGCAGAACCTATTGTTAGCGATCTTAAAAAGATGACAAAAGAAACCGAAGATAAACTCAAGGAGATCATTGTTTATTATGGTGAAGATCCCACAGTCATCAAGTCCGAAGAGTTCTTTGACATCATTTCATCCTTTTCAAATTCGTTTGAAGTAAGATATAAAACGACTAAAATCAACTTCATCTAAACTCATTATGATAGAAAGCGCAATTTGAAATTCACGAAGCTAGAGAAAGAGCATTAAGGAGACAACGCCAACAAGAGATGCAAAAGGTAAATAAAGCAAGTTTATGAATACACTTTTATACTTATGGTTTCTATAGATGCGAGAAAGCATGACATCACCCATTAAATCACCTAGAATAGAAGCAGATTATAGGCGTCCAACAGAAGAAGGTTTTGAACAAGTATTGAGAGAGCTTAAAGCAGGACTTCGGCAAAGTAATCAATCTTGGAGAACAAAGAAACGGGCTTTAGTTAAAACATAAATCTCCTTACAATTTGCCTTTGTCTATTTTATCTTCTATACTTTAAACTATATAAAAAAAAACAAAGAATATATATGCACACTACATTACACAATAAAATACTTTGTAAACTATCTATAAAAAGCATTTTTTTTACAACGTTGCCATGTCTTAAATGTGATATATCTGTACTGATATAAGGTGATTGTAACGCCAAAATAAGCATCTTTTACAAGGCGAATCTTTGATTGGGTAAGTTGACTTTTGCTAGTTGGCTCATTTACTTTAGTATAATGCCAGGATATCGTTACATTTACTATCGCCAACTGATGATATCAAAACTATCTGAAGTAGGCTAAATGTAAATGATAAAAAAAAAATGACAATCAAAAGCAGAGCTAGTAATCATGACTAGGTGAGTCTACCAAAAACAGAAGGTGGCTATTAAAAACACTTGTCATGAAAAAGAAACTTTCTAATTATAAACAGCGGCCAAACTAACTTTTCTATTAATCTTCTACTTTGAGTTACAATTAAACACATTAAGGAATTGTAAGTACCAATTTGATTCGATTTTCGTGGTTTAAAATGCTAGACTCTACTATGCGAGGACCAGGATCAATGATAAATTACTTTTTTTTATATAAAAAAAGCTGGTTTGTTTTTTATCACCTCCCTTTTTCTTTTCTTTTTGGCTTGATAGCCAACTATTACTTACCACTGGCAGATTCTACTAAAAATAACAACCAAGTTATCATGTCATTACATTTTTCAATTTATAAAAACCTACTTCGATGAACATTTTAAATGAAAATTGTCACTAGTAAACACGCGATATTTTCAACGTTCAACACCAAGGAAAAGAGTGTAAAATTAGAAAGTTTTGTCGTTCTGATAGAATATATGGGTTACAGACCAAATTTACTAAAGCCTGTTCTATACGTAATGGCTTCTAGTCGATCAAAATAGCCGTATTCAAGTAACCCAGGGTATCGAATATTATGGGAAGCATTGAAGTTTCTGTCTCAGTTGTAACCGTAAATGGTGCATCCTAGCACACCCCACAAATACATCTAGCCACCAGTAAAGGTACCCTCAACATGTTTAATTTGTTACTTCGTTTTCTACAACGCCAACACACCTTGTAAAGTAGATGTGGATAAAAATGATTGGAACGAAGGAAAATATGCCTTAATTGTCTTCTAAGTAATGCTGTCCACCTCTCTTGTGATTCTATTTTCGTCCTTCTTTCTTTCCTCTTCGGTTGTGTATTCGGAAGTTCAGCGCTTTTTGAAGGGTACATTTTCTGGATTTTAACACAAATTGTCTTCCAATGATATCCTTCATTATATCAGTAACAGTAGGTTGGTAGGCATGGCATACAGTGGATCCCTGCTTGTAGCAACAAATTTTTAGGAAATGTCAAAAAACATAAGAAAACTTGCAACACTCAATACTGGGACTTGCTGTTTGTTCTCTAAAAAGAACATTAACTTCTTGACTTTGCTGCTACTCTTTTTGAGCCATTTGCTATCTGGTCAGCTGATCGTGATTGATTACGATAAACAAGTATTCTAGATTTCTAACGACAAGTGCTATTTTTAACCTGAAAAGTACAATCATTGTACTGACTGATCTTGCTCTTTTTCATATTCTCTTTCTGCAAACTCCTTTCTCCGACACTAACATTGTTGCACCAAATTGACCGGACCGAACTGATTATTTTGTCACGTTGACTGAATATCTCTGTTTTTATTATTTTTGGACTTTTCCCCTTCTTTTTTTTTTTATATATACTTCTTATAATAGTACCCACAAGCAATAGTATTAAATACTACACTACTGCAATAAACATATTTATAAGCATAAATACTATATTATAAATGTATGGTTCGTCTGCATCAACACTAGATGCAAAGGTTGTCATCTTGGGTAGTCAAGGTATCAAACGCTATTACTATTATTATTATTATTAATAATAACAATACTCATTTATTTATTCTATTTAAATATATATAAGGTGTGGGCAAGACTTCTTTAGTCGTTCGTTACATTCAGAAAACCTTTTCTCCCAACTCAACATCAACTATTGGTGCTTCTTTTATGACTAAGAAACTGTAGGTACCTTATTTTGCTGCTTTAAAAAGGAAGAGTATAAATAAACGAATATTTCGTATTTGCAGAACAGTTGACAATTGCAAAGTAAGGCTTCAGATATGGGATACAGCTGGACAAGGTAAAGAAGAGAGAGAGAGAAAGAAAAGTACGTTGTAGTAATGATGAAATAGAAAGATTTCGTGCCATGGCGCCCATGTACTACAGAGGAGCACAAGCAGCTTTGTTAGTGTATGACATTACTTCTAACGAGAGTTTTGAAGAGCTTAATTCATGGATTCAAGGTATTATTACATTTTACTATTATCAGATTTATTGTAAAATGAAACAATAATATGAATATTAAGGGGGAGGGATAAAATAACAATAAAAAAATACTGATAACATTTGTTTGTTTTGTTTTATTATTAGAACTGAAGCGAAACATGACAGACGATTTAGTGATCGTTGTAGTGGCCAACAAGTTGGATTTGGCTCAGTTACAAAGAGAAGTATCATTTGAGAATGCCCAGCAATACATTGCACGAACACTTGGTCCAGAAACGCCGTTCTATGAAGTATCAGCCAAGGAAGATGATGGTAAGGATAGATACATTTAGGTTTAAAAAAGTATTTTATTTTATTTTATTTTTGTTTGTTTCAGGAACCATTGAAAATATCTTTGTCAACCTCACTTCTGCATTGGTGGAACGTAAGAAATATACTCCACAAAGAAGACAAACCACCTATTTACCCATGGAGGATGAACCTCCTTCTCCAAAATCTTCTTGTTGTGGTTTCTAACTTTGATTTTTTCTTCTTTATATTATCATTATTATTTACTATTATTCCTACTTTTATTATATTACTCTTCTCATTGTTACTACTTTATTTTCTCGTTTTTAGTATATAGTTTTTCTTTTTTTTTTTTCACTTCTTTTATGCTAACTTTCAATAAAAATTTTTGGCACTACAATCAAATCATCTATTTTCATCGTCACACTCAAGGAGAAAAGGAAGGGGTTTACATGGTAATGAAGTATATAAATGATAATCAATAATCCAATTACTTTTGTTCTTCTTTTAAATTATGAAATATATGACAAATGTATAGCAACGCATTATTAGCTTTCATTGCGCTACTATGCACAACCGTGGTATTGACTGCTCGACTTGAGGGTACCTGTAGTATTTCACCTCAAGATTATTATGGTTTACGTAAGTATATTCATCTGTATACATTTCTACACATACTTATATGCTGTCTCGCCAATCTTATTTAGCCTCGGAAGCACTTGCTACTAATCCGCCTGCTTGTGGTATGCCCTACGAGCAATTGAATTTAGCCTTAATCACAGCTGTTACGGAAATGGATGTTGGATCCACTTGCAACATATGTTTAAAAGTAGTCAATGAAAAAGATTCGACAAAATTCATTTATGTATTGGCTGTCGATCTTGGAGGAGCGGGTTTAGATGTAAGAATCATGCTTAAGCTTAAATCTATTTATTCCTGACTTTTTTTTTTTTGCTTTGCAGTTGAGCATACCTGCTTTTGAATATTTGTTTGGGCAAAAAACCGATGCATCTCCTGCAAGCTGGAGAAGTGTAGATGATTCTTTTTGTGAGGGAATATATACTCCTGGTAAGAAAAACAGAAAACAGGGCGTTCATGCTGGATCACATACTTCAATGATTCACTCAAGAAAAACATCTCGCATTGTCTCCAAGAAAAAAAACACATAATATGTGTATCCTCTATTTTATTATTCGCTGAACTAAACTCACGAAAAAGGATATAGAGATAAGACACATTTATACTCAACATATCTAATTCTCATGTATAGGTTATTTTTTTCTAAATCACAGCATTATCTTTTAATAAATTTATTGAATCGTAGCATCATCTAAACAGAGCCATTCTCCCCATGACATTTCCTGTTATGGGAAATGACCATGGGAAAAAAACTATATGCATACTTTTATTGCATGTCTTGATTTTCAATGAAATAGTGGTTCAGCTGTTCATGCTGTTCGATTAAGTTGCATGTTGATGAAAAAAAGTAAACAAGTGTAACCATATGTGTAACATATCTTTTTTTTTGGCTTTTAATATAAACCGAGAGCCCTTTACTTATGCTAAACAAGCAGGTATGTAAAAAAAACTCAAAATACTTGTCTTCAAAATTGAAAATCAGAAATTGAAGTTAATTTTGGCTTTAATAAAGAAAGAAGAATTGATAATGAATTTGATTTAGTTTCTTGCTCTCTCTCTTCAATGCGAATTATATCACTTCATATCATAATTTTCTTACGTTTATCTGTGCCTAATGTTATAATGTGTTGGGGTAAATATTTCATTTTTAGCAATTATCTATATATAAACTTTTCAATCATTTTAACTGGTTTGTATACGTCCTTCTATCAGTTCCTGAAAATAGAAAAAATATACCACTAGAAACAAATCAAACAGTAGTAGCAACACTTCAACCTAGTATAACATCATTCGCCAACATAACAATAACTTTACCAGAAGAAAAAGATACAAAAAAGAAGCATCATCACCATAAGAAGAAAAAGAAACATAAAAAACATAAAAAGCATCATCATAAACACCATCGGGATGGATCAGAAGATGAGGGCTTGACAGCCTCTTCCAGTACTACTAGTCCAGCTGAAACTACCTTAGTTAGTACGCAGAAATCAACTATGTCAACTGGATTGATATATCCGTCACCCAAAATCGCGCATTCAACATATTTAATCACTGAAACTAAAACAAGGTTGCATACTGAATCTTCAATAACAACCTCGCCTATTAATACAGATAGTTCCACTCGTACTACGACTACTATTATCCACACACTGTCTACAGATATCCACCAGTCACTCGAATTACCCTTGCCACCCTCTGTTTCTTCCAGTATACGCTCGCATACTGTGGATAGAGTATCTACGATTAAAGTAAAAGCATCATCAACAGTATCTTTAATATCAAGTTCATTCCCTTTCAAAGCACCCACCCCAGTATCTGGTTTTCCGTTCGTAGTAGTCACACGAGTTACTACCATCAACTCTAACTCAATAACAAGTGCATCATTGCTATCCGCTTCTTCCACCCAGAGACTCAGCAGTCCCACGTACTATGTAATACCGTCATTGAATCTGCCCAAGCCTCAAGAAAATAGGCCTGGAAATAATGCCAGAAGAGGAGAGGATCCAAATGAATTCCGTAATCAACCTGTTGATTTAAACTCGACGAATCGCGATATTGGTCTAGGTGTAGGAATTGGTATTGCGGGACTTGCGGCAATCATTTTAATTGGTCTATTCGTCCAGAGATATAAGCGAAAAAGAAATAATCAAAATGATCTTGGTGTTTATTTTTCAAAAAAAGAAAGCCATAAAAGCATTCTCTCCTCCATAAGTACAAAATGGAGACCCAACAGCTTTATCAAGGTGGTGAGTTGTGCAGTCTCTAGATTTCCAAGTAAATCACCAAGCTTAGAGGATAATCTCATAACCTATCCTCCTGAATTGTATTCGCCTGTGAAGGCAACTTATCACGAGTCTTTTCATTAAACGTGTCATCATGAAAAATAGTGATTTGAAACATGGTCATTTTTGATGGCTATAAATAAAGAATCTAAATTAAAAACAGTAATTTTATTTACAAAAAGCGTTTGTTTAGAGAAGATTATATAATAAGTGATACGTTTTATGAATGTGTATTTTTTTTTACATGATGACACTTGCTATTAAAAAACTATAGAATACATATTTATAGCATTTTTATTTTTTTTCTTCCATTATTTTGACACATCATTAAATAACTAATTAATTATATGTTTCATGGATAAGTCAGAGTATGATTAAATCGATCGATTGTGGAAAAGGAGTTGTATGAGTGTTAATATTCAGTAGTGATCCAGAACCTGAATGTACCAAGACTGTGATGGATATAACCGACAATACATTCCACTCCAATGCGCCCATTTTCACACTTCACATTCAAATATCATTCCACTTATTTAAAAAGAACATATCAGCCCATTTTTTCTAATATTCCAATAATAAAAATTTAATAAATAAAAGCTTAAAAACAAAATTAACATTCTACTATTATTAAATCTGAATGTTTTAAGAAACCACCCAAGATGGGGATAAGCCTTTGAATTGCAGATATGAGTGGCTGTTTTTTACCGAATTAAGATATCATAAGGCATTGTAAAAAAAAACATGAATGGTTATTTATAACAATTTTGTGCTTTTTTTTTGGATAGTACTTTTTATGCAGGTCACTACAGGGTTTATCTTTATTGCTATTATTTTATCGACCTGTTGTTTTATTAAATAACAAAATCATGGATTCTCAACAAAAGTAATTAAATTTGGAAACTCCGTTTAATGAAGTAAAACCAATTCTTGTTTTATGACGAGTGCAACATCTAATTTACTCCAATCTAATAGGACCTCAATGATGATACCACTGATGATGGGAATTTAGTAATTTGGAAGCCTTTACTTCCAAAAAAAAAAAAAAAAGTGGCGTGTGGTCTTTCCACTTTCAATTTATTTGATATACTTGTGTTACTTACAATAATGGTGATAATGTGCAAAGGTTCCCTCCATTTAGCCACTGCTATATACCAGCTTTACTGTACTGAAATAAATAAACAGTGCCTGATTTTCATATGTATTAAATTATTTTAGATAGCATTTCTTTAAGGTAAATATATGCGTAGAAATTCAAGTCGATTTTTCTAAACAATAGAATATGTCATGCTGCACTCCTTAGATACAGCGAATCAAAAGTAGGATGATGAGATACAAACAATCACGTAGAATATAGAGGGATTCTGCATCATACTTCTGTTCATATAGACATGGATATAAATAGAATGTAAGACGATGATCACTGTTTTGATTATCGTTAAGAAATCGCAAATCATAATAATGATGCCAAGTCAGAAACGGTTTCAAAGACTACATCCTCTAAACAATTTGGCTATTATGAAACAAAATAATATTTATATATACTTTCATGTTCTCAGTGCCAAGACATTGATCACCATAACCATCTACTACAGGTCTCTTTTTTTTTCATAAAGAAGATTATAATTCAATGGCTAATAGGAAGAACAGATACAATAATATATTTGAAAATGTTAATTTTAATTGTCTTGTTATGACTTTATTCTTATTTTTAAATTTTTATAATTACAAAGGGGTTAAGGGAAGGGGGGGGAGAAAGGGTTAAATAACAGTTCAAGATGAAAGATATGAGATTTTTTGATGATATTATAAGAGAATAGAGTATAATGCATGGATAAAAAAAATAAAAAGATAGTACAAGGGAATAGCTTTTACATGCGATGAAGATGAACTCGTTGGGGAAGCAACGAGTTTAAATTTACTGTTGGGATTAGCATCAGTGTTTGCTTGTCCGAGCATAATTCTATTAACAAGATGAATGACACCCCCTGATGTCAAAATATCGCTTTGCACAATATCAGCAACTATATTTGGTTGGCCTGTGATGTTAGTTACGATATGAAGGTGACCAGACACGTCTGTTTCTACTGTAATTGGATTGGATAGGTAATTTGTTGTAAATGTTTGATTTTTTCCAATAAGATCTTTTTGGTAATAGATTCCTTCTATGACTTGATATTTTAAAAAATGAACAATTGTTCCAAATGGAAGACTCGTTCCATTCACAGCATTCCAAGCGCTATCTACAGGAGCAAATATTGTCTTGTTTGAACCGAGCACAATGTTACTGAGATTTTGTGCCTTGATTGTATTTTCTAATCTGTTCAAGTAGCCTAAAAACGAAATTGTATCCATTGCTGATATAGGTGAAACCAAGAACTTATCAACATTGTAAATCATACCTAGATTAGCGACAAAAAATACAGTCAGTCAAATCTTGATTAGATGTCTATGTAAAATATAATAAAAAAAAAGCTTATTACCATTACTACAGTTAGTATAGCCAATCACATTGGCAGTAATAGGACCCGCTAACACTTGCAGATGTGTAGAATTATTCGGATCTGGACCAGCCACGAGCAAGGGACTTTGTGATGACAAAGTATTCAAGTACTGACGCTTACTCAAAAGGAACTTCAAGTCATGTGTGCTGTTTACAATGTGATACAGAACTTCACTAATGCTTGTGTTTGTAGTTGAAAACAGATTGCTTTTAATTGCGTCCTGAATGGCTGATTCGGTCGGTAAGAAGAGAGTGATGTTTTCATGTGTACTGAGGATGTTCTGAATTGCTGAGAATCGAGGATAAGCCAGTGTTGTAAAAAATGTCTATTTAACAAATAATAAAAAAGATAAATCAAGTTTAATATAATAACACATTAAAAAAAGTGGTGTGGTGTTTGAAACTAACATTAGAATCGCTATTCCTTAGATTATTCCACACTGTGGCATATTGTCCATTCACAGGTAAAAATAGCAGCAAACACAAATAGATAAAACTAACCAGAACTAGCATTCGGTTTTTATTTTATTTATTTTTTATTGAAATGGGTGTTTGTATAAGCTAAAGAATATATAAAAGAATCTCTTCTTTTATTAAAGCGACCGAATTCGATGGACCAGAAAATGTTTAAAGAAAAAGAATAAGAAGGGAAAAATGGAAAAATATTTTCTGCAAAAAAAAAAGACGTTCCTCTTCTGTTTTCGTCCTGATCAGACAGATGGGTATGACAAACAAAGTCACACAAAAATACCAAAATAGAAAGTGAAATTAAATATATCACACCACAAAATTCACTTTTTTAATTTGAACTCCTATCGTTCGCTCTCCTCAGCCCCATACTGCTTATTTAATAACTGATCAATGTCTGTTTTCCTGTTCTTCTTTCTTTTCTTTACATAAATTCAATATATTATTGTTGTCTTTTAGCATATTAATAATGAATCCACTTTCTTTTATTTCAATTGTTGGTGCAATAGCATGTACGGTATCTGCTCAAAACTCACCCTTTTACTGGCCTGAAGACCAAAAGGTCATGTCGCCTTTTGTAAAGACAGGCAAAATGGAACAAATCGGTAGAACTGGTGTCGCAGCAATGCACGCGGTTCTTTTAAAGTAAGTGTCTTTTGATGTGAATATCACTTCAAATTCTTATCTTTTTTTTTATCATTCAATAGTGAAAAAACCATCCTTGTCATTGATAAGGGTAAGACAATTACATTATTCTAAAACCGTTATAAAGTAAAGCCTATCCTATTTATTTAGCTGAGTGGAATGAAGCCCAATTCGATTCTGGACAAAGTGCATTTTCAGTACAATATGATTTAGACACAGATACATATAGAGCGCTACCTTTAGAAACAAACACATTTTGTTCTGCAGGCGGCTTTCTATCCAACGGCAGCTTCATCAGTACAGGCGGCGGAGAAAAGCGCGGTCGGACCTGGAAAGCCGAACCCGGTTGGCAATCCATTCGCCACTTTATTCCATGCACAGACAACACCTGTGAATGGGCTGAATACAAGACTGGAAAGATGACTCAAAACAGATGGTATCCAACAGTCGAGCAACTACCAGAAGGAGATCTTTTTATCATTGGTGGCTCTACCAAGGGTGCTGCTGTAAATCGTGCTGAAATTAATGTCCCATCTTATGAATTTTGGCCCCCTCGCCCTGAAGGTGAAGTCATGTTTGATTTCCTAAAGGAAACGATGCCTTATAATCTTTATCCGTTCGTATTTACCTTGCCAGACGGAAACCTGTTCATCTTTGCAGATAAAAAGTCGATTATTTATGACTACAAGAACCAAAAGATTGTAAAGAGACTCCCTGATATGTTTGGTGTACATCGCACTTATCCTCTTACCTCGGGTGCCATCATGCTTCCATTAGACCCAGCCAATAATTACAATGTTGAGATTCTTATCTGTGGTGGTTCCGAGGCTATGAAGGCAACCGCAAGCGCTGACGATACCTGTGGTCGTATCAATCTTGGTGATGAAAACCCTAAATGGGAAAAGGACACTTTTGTTCATAAGCGACTCATGCCCGATGGTGTCATCATGGCGGATGGTAACGTTTTCTGGGTAAACGGCTGTCAGCGTGGTTGGGCCGGTTACAATAGACGCAATCATGACCCTACATTTGATCCACTTATTTACACCCCTACCAAATCTAAGGGTCAACGTTGGACACAAGGCTTAGCTAACACCGATATTGCGCGAATGTATCACTCCGTTGCACTTACCCTTCCTGATGGTCGCGTTTGGATTGCTGGTTCTAATAATGTCGACCCACCAGACGTCAATGCTGAGTATCCTACTGAATTCCGCGTAGAGTACTTTTCTCCTCCATACCTCTTTAAATCTAATACCCGCCCCCTTGTCTCACACGTACCACGCATTGTCACCTATGATGAAACCTTCAAGGTGCTTATCAATCTTGAAGAAGCCTCTTCATTCGAAGATGCAAAGGGAAAGATCAGAGTTGGTTTGCTTCGTCCTGGTTTCAGTACTCATTCACAGCATATGTCTCAGCGCTATGTATTCTTGAATCACAAGATCTCTGAGGATCTTCAGACACTGGAAATCACCGCACCTCCTAATGCTAATATTTATCCACCTGGTCAAGGTTTCATGTATGTACTTTATGACGGTGTACCATCTAAAGGCTCTGAAATTTTTGTAGAACACCAAGTTGGCGATTTGGCCATCTAGGTATTCCTTTTCTCTTCATATTTATATATTCCATCATTTTTTCACTATGATTACCACTTGTTGTAATATCATTTATTTTATTACTGTCATATATTCCATCCACTTTTATACAAACTGTCTGAATAAACAAAAAACATCCATTCTGTAACAGCATCGGTTCTTCCGCCAAAAGAAAAGTCTATAAGGCAAATGACTATTTAATTAGCGGACAAGAAACATTACAAGTTCAGCCTAATATCGTAGAAATGTCTTTTTTTTATCATTATTTACATCATGCTTAAAGGAAATACGACCAATCGCTCTTTTTCGTGAGTATCACGCTTTCACTATTTGATGATATCATTTGGGACGGTAAAGAGTTTTCTTATACTAAACATAATAATCAAACCTATAACAGGGTATCAATTTATATAGAGGCTCACAAAAAGAAAAATGGATCTTCTTCATGCCTTACCTTTAAGCTTGGAGGCATGTTCATGTATAACTCATTTTTAATCCTGTGAAGATCATCAAAGGACTTGATATTGGTGACTTCGCTGAATACATCATATTAAGGCTGGACTGTATTATAAAGAGAGAGAGAAAACTAGTTTATAGTACTGTTTTAAAAATCCAATTTTATTTCATTTGAAGGATTTTACGGCTAAACCTACACATTGTTGAGACAATGGCCAAGTTTCCCTATTTGGATAGAGCAAGGGCTTAAGGGAATACTGTGGCATATACGCTCTACGAAATTTATCACTTGAATTTCCTGTACTGTGATGAAAGAGTTTACTTGACATAAAGAGGACACTTCCAGCTGGAGCCGTCACTACTTTTGTCGCAATTTTATCAGCCAATGATCCTATCGTCACTGTTCCATTTATTTGATCTACTGCATCCAGAGCAGTCCAACATGCAATTGTTGGCTCCTTTTGTAGCTCCATTTGCTCATAGTAATCCGAATCCTTTTTAAAATGATTAAGACATGTGTCTCTCCTATTCCCTGTTTTTTTGTTTACCCTGTGCCACACAAACTGTGATTGTTTAGATGATCGAGGAGGTTTGACGATAAATTGTTCATTGAGCTAACCGATGTCATTAATCCACTTTTTTCTTTCTCATTAAGCTTGACTATCATTCCAAAATACACACAACCTACCAAATACGTATCTCCCTTGGTTTGACCCATTAAAACTGCAGCCCATTCGCTGTATTTTCCAAGAGTGAGCTTTGATGCAGACACACCCGTTGGATTATCAAAAAGTATACTATCGCGTTCCTCACAATACTTTTCTCGGTTTATTTTATAATTGCACTCTTTGTTGGTTTCAAGATACCCACATGTCCAAGGCTCTGTAGGCAAAAAAAAAACCAATTTAAGTGTACTCTACTTTTTATTATTTTTTTCTACCAACCTATAATGCAGCCGAGATCTGTAACTAGATCCAAATCTTCTGACATGATGTAGTTTGTTAAAGTGTCTGCTTCCTCATGTAGCAAGTTTAATTCCGCTTCACTTAAGGCTGTTTACTTAAAAGAAGAGTACACAAGCTGTAAGTATTTACTTTAAAATGTCATACAATAATAGCAACCTACCATTTTCAAGAAGTGTATATCCTTTTTCTTGGAACTCAAGTTTATGCGCTTTTGTTAGCATATATCGCGTTTTAAATATATAAAAAAAAGGTTGTGTGTTCGTCTTATTTTCTTAGTTTTGAGTTCTCTTCTTATTTTAAAATCCAGACACTTGGGTGTGTGCTTTGTTCTGGCTTCCTGTGTCAAACATGTATTTAGAAATCAAAGAAAGAAGAAATAAAACAAGTATCTCCTATGGTTTAATATTGAAAAAAACTCAGAATCCTATCAATAACAAAAGGATCAGAAAAAAAAAGTACTTTGTGCCATGTTAGTCATAGTTGCCTAAAAGGGAAACTTGACTCATCGTCCATCACAAAGAAACTCAGTCGCTGTCAAGATTGTAGCGGAGGAAATCTTATTGGACTCATTAAAGTTTGCAAACTGAAGATGAAAATTAACTTTGGATATAAATACCAAGGATGATCACCCATATTTTCCTTTTTTTTTTCATTAAATCTATATAAATTAAAACGTATAATAACAATGGCTTCTGATAAAGGAAAGGTTCTTCTTGCTTACTCTGGTGGTTTAGATACTTCTGTCATCTTGGCATGGTTGATTGAGCAAGGTTATGAAACTATGGCTTACATTGCCGATGTTGGTCAGGAAGAAGATTTTGAGGCTATTCGTACAAAGGCCTTGGCCGTTGGTGCCAGCAAAGTCTTTGTTGAGGTAAAGTATAGGGATCTTTTTTTAGTAAAAAAAAGGGAGGGTGAAATAGATATATAACGGTTTTGCTAAAATATGTTGTATAGGACCTTAAAGAGGAATTTGTCAAAGAACAAATCTTCCCTGCTATCCAGGCCAATGCTATTTATGAATCAGTTTATCTTTTGGGTACTTCATTAGCTCGTCCCGTCATTGCCCGTAAGCAAATCGAAATTGCTGAACGTGAAGGCTGTCAATATGTCTCCCATGGTTGTACTGGTAAAGGTAATGATCAAGTTCGTTTCGAGCTTGCTTATTATGCCTTGAAGTCTGACATTGAAGTCATTGCTCCTTGGAGATTACCTGGTAATTTAAAATACTGTGTGGTGTTGGAAAGGAATATGTTTAAGAAATTGGGTTTTGCTAACATCTATTGTGTAGTTTTCTTCAACCGCTTCGCTGGTCGTAGTGCTCTTTTGGATTTCGCTGCCGAAAAGGGTATCCAAGTTGCTCAAACCAAGGCCAAGCCCTGGTCTACTGATGAAAACTTGTTCCATATCTCTTACGAAGCTGGTATTCTTGAAGATCCCAACATTACACCTCCCAAGGAAATGTGGAAGCTTACTGTTGATCCCGAGGATGCTCCTGATACCCCTGAACGCATTACAATCACATTCGAAAAAGGTATTCCTGTCAAGGTTGTCAACCACAACGATGGCCATGAGGTCACTAAGGCTGTTGAACTCTTCACCTATCTCAACACTGTCGCCCGTCGCAATGGTGTTGGTCGTATTGATATTGTTGAATCTCGTTTTATTGGTGTCAAGTCTCGTGGTTGTTACGAAACCCCTGGTGGAACTGTCTTGCGTACTGCCCACAAAGACCTTGAAGGCTTAACTTTGGATGGTCAATTGCGTGCCACTCGCGACCAAAACATTACCGTTCCTTACGGCCGTTCTCTTTATAATGGTCAGTACTTTTCCCCTGAATGTGAATTTTTGAGAAAGTCCATCGATTTCACCCAAATCAATGTCACTGGTGATGTTAAGGTGAAGCTCTACAAGGGCAATACCACCATTGAGGGCCGTGTCGCCCGTGGACCTGGCGCCAAACTTTATGATATGCAAGAATCATCCATGGATGAACAAGGTGGTTATAACCCTGAAGATGCCAACGGCTTCATTAAGATTCATTCTATTCGTCTCAAAAAGTGGACATCATCTGAGTAGATTGTTTTTTTCTTCATTTCTTTTCATTTTTTAATAGATTTACTTCTTTTTACCATTTGTTACATATCTCAATTCATCCAAAAGTATAAATAAAATATATTTAAATAACGTGCGTCTGGACTAGAATCGTTCACTTTTCATTTTGTAACATTTTCATAAAAGTAAAGTTTAAATTCCGAATTACTATAAAGGGAAATGGGAAATTAATTAAGCTTGGTGAAGGGAAGTAAGGAGCAGAAGGCTCTTGAGTGATGATAATTCTATAAGCAACCCAATCTCACCTAATACTCGCACTCTAAAGCTCATATATTCAAAAA
>VCJL01001262.1:9437-22888 GCA_024139405.1 Backusella mclennaniae | reverse complement strand
TTTTTTTTTTTTTACCCCACTCCAAGTTTGGATTGGTTCGTTTTTAACAAAAAGGAATGCCACCATTTGTACTCACTCCCCCAAAAAAGAGATCCATTAAATGTCATTTTCCAATTGAAATCATTTGCTGTCATGACACGATTATGATAGAAATGGACCACCATCTTAATTATATATGTATATATATATATAAAAAGTCATATTATTATTAAAGCCATGTATACTATACATGATTTGGTTTACAGAAAGGGTGATTCTTACTATTTATATTATTACAATACTAAGTTACGTCAACGTTAAGTAAACATTTGGGCTTCTTTTTTTTTCTTGATTTCATACAACACCCCAATCATTTTTTTTATAGCTTGAAGAAAGCCGTTTCCGCCGATAATGTATTATTTTTCATAATATAATACAACTTCAATTTTATACTACATGTTATATAACTATATATATATTGGGAGGAAGAAAAATGAGATAGAATGTACGCACATCACTTTTTGCTTATTTTTGCCACGTTGTACTTAATTTGATTGATACATTGTAACACCATGATATATAACTTGTATCACAAATATAATGGATGTGACAGGAGCCATTTAAAGAAAAATAATGCTAAGAGCATAATGACGAACTTTTTTTTTAAGATATTATTATAAAATATTAAATTCTCTACCTCCTTTTTTTTTGAAGCAGCTAAAACTTTACCCCAACCAAAAAAACAACAATACTATCTTTAAACAAAAAAAGAGGAGAGAAGAAAAGTGAGTTCATATTTTATATATATAAAAAAAAATATGAGCTAACTCATATTTTCTATTTTTTTTTCTTCTCTTTACATCATTTTAAAAATGCCAAGTAATGCTTACATTTACCAATTTAAAAGACAAAAATGAATATTTCCTATTTAATAAAGCCAAGATGCAAGGCACATACAAGTTATGAGGCTATATATCCGAATCATCATAATGAAAACGCAGTTTCCCGGAAAAGTGGAAACAAATGTAAAGATCCTTAGTTCTGAACTAACAGCCGTTACGAGTAAATATGCGATGATTTCTGCTCATACTATTATTAGTTGATAACAATACAATCGCATTATAATTAAATTAAAGTTTATTTCCTGATCTGAAGTATACTAACACATAACAATGATAAAGAAAATGTAAATCATTCCTTTTTTATTAATAAGCTTGAATCGACGTGCTTCATTCACTCTCTAATGGCATCTGCTTCTTTTTAAAAAAAGCAAAAAAAATAAGGATTGAAATATGTGCTGATTTCCAGATGATTCTATTCTTAAACAGCATTTAAATAAAAAAAGTATTAAATTTTAAAAGACGATAATTTTAATAGCATGATCTTATTGTTCTTTTCTTGCTTTATTAGCTCATTTTACATAATGTATTTTTTTTTTGAACTGGACAAATATACACCGTCAGTTATGTCATCCTTTTGTGTTTCCTTGTTGCCTGGGGGTAAGGAGAGTAAAGGCTATATACGGTTGTATCTTGAATTTGCTTTTCCCTTTCCTGTTATGAACACCTTTTTTACCTGTCTTTCACTCTTGAATCAGTCCACCCTTTCCCCCAAAAATATGTATCACTATATGATCAATGCTATAAATTATCCATCATGACTAATCATACATTATTGGCGCTCTATTTATAAATAAATCGGCATCAAATGAACAAAAAGTCTTATAAAAATAAGGTATGTGATATTCAATCTAGATATGAATTTGGCTTATTTACTAAGATTAAAAAGGAAGTTCATAGTCTAAATGTATATTGATCAAACAACACATGTAGCATTAACATTAATCCTTTCTTTAATTATATATATAATCATACTTTCTCTTTTGATTGTTGGTCTAAGATCATATAAAGAAGCCACTGTTCATCTAATTGATACATGGAATCTATCGTATAATACATGTAGGCAATAATAATTGCATTACTACCTTATTAATTCTCCTTTTTTCTCTCAGTCAGAAACACAAGTATTAAAAGCAGGTGAGCCCTACAAGTTATATACAGATAGCAAGCGAGAGAGACCCTGATGTTTTGTGCTTGAGAAATAATTGGTTAAGCTGAGTGTCATTTAATTTCCAAATTGGGATAACCAGTTCTCAAACCCATTCAACACAATTTGTTTTTTTTGCCGTTGCATAATATTCTCAAGATCGCTTACTTTTATCTTTCCCGCATTCATAGAGAAATGAAAGATGCATCAAAAAACCAAGTAAATAAATAAGCAAACAGAAAAGAAAAGAACACGTTTTAGTTTATAAATGATGATCAGCTTTATAAGTGATCGAAATCATGCCTTTGTGCAGCACCTCCTTGTTCACCCTTCTTCCCCGTTTTCTTTTTTAAACATGTCACAGTTATAATTGTTCATTTACCATAAGAAATAAACATTCATCCTTAATTTTAAACATAAAAAAGAACCGAGCGCAGATTCTCTTAAACTTAAACCCCACTCATTTTTAGCTGCATAAAACTTTTAAAGCGTATTTCCTATCCTCTCCTTTCCCCTGGATCAACTCAGACTTTTCTGTATGCTTTGAAGATCAAATTCTCTCTCTATAACTGAAAATGATACTACTTTTATTTTGATGATAATTAAACCTTCCATTTTGACACCAGCTCCTTCATTACATTGCTCGCTCTCTGTTCATCCTCATTCCAAAACACACCATCGTCGCCCGAAATAGACGCTACAATACTTCTAGACTCTCCATTGCACTTTATACCATTCAAAGTCATCTCTTCCAATGTCTTTACCATTCCATACACATCGCGAAAGGTGTTCCATCGCACTTTAAGAATCGTATTATATGCATCGGTATTGCACCCTGCAATATAACTTGTCAGGCTCTTTTGCTTTGCACGCTCAAAAATGGCGATGGCCAGGTATGGGTTCTTGAAATGAAGGGTAGCATGCTCCATGGCCTTGACAAGGATGCTGGGATAGTATCGGGAATATGTTTCCTTATTGTCGATTTCATTCGACACCATCTCGATAAGTGCTTGCTCGGTATCTGTAGATGCAATACGGTCAATTGCCTTTATTTCCTGTTCTTTTTCAACAATGCGTTCATCGTCCGAGAGACCGAATACTTCCTTTGTGGATGCACGATTGATGCGCGCAGAATCGTCAAAGACGTTGGTGGCAAGACCTTTTGGAATGGGTGCCTTTTCTCTGTATACCGATGAATCTCCTTTTAAAATGATATCCATCAGATTTTCATTAATAATGTCATGCTTTGATACTAGTCTGTCTCGTTGTTGTTGTGGAGGGTTAGGTATGGTTTTGAATAAACTTTCCAGTAGGCTTTTAAAATCACGAACATCGTCGTCTTCCATTCTTTTTGGTGGTGCTCTATCGTGGTGTGATTTTTTTTTAGAATTGTTGTTTACTTTAAGCTTAATGTCAAAAAAGTCGACATTTTCAGAATGGGTTATTGAGCACGCTGAGAATGGTCTTGCATATTTTGCTTTATTTTATTTCTTTTTTAGTTATTATTATCATTATTTTTTTTACGTTTTTATATTTACCACTTGAGCGAGAGATATGATATAAGCGAGATAGCATAATGGATATTAGAGACGACCCTTAATGAAAACGAGCTTAAAAAAAAAAAAAACAACAATGGGTTTTGCTTCTTTTAACCGTCACATAACGGACATTTAATAATCAGAACTCGGAATCGATCAGCCAACAAACAAGAATGAACTTTATCTTGCACTATTTCTACATGCTCTTTGGATTTGACCAAAATACAAATCAGTAGATGAAAATAGGCAGAATCTATGTTTTTAGTAGATGAACGAGTGAGATACAAGATAATTCATTATTTGCTCTACGGTATATGCTTTGTACAATATAATAAATATACTACTAATAGCAGACATTGCAGTTTACCCCAATAAAGTATGAGTTTATTTTCGATGCCTATTATTTATTTACTAAGAGTTTTTTGCACTCAAGTCTACAAAATTTTTGGAATCGGAGCATTGAAATATACTCTGTTAAATTGCCAAGAGTTTTTTTAATTTAGCAAATAAAATGTGATTGTACATTGTAAATAGTGAAAATACCTAGTGTATGAGGCCATGAATATCCGCCATGTATATATAATAAGGTGGATCTATCATAATATATTTTTCACCAAGATGGGTTTAATAAAGGAGTAAATCCCATTTTCAGGTCATATATCAACAAAAATGCGGGGTTTCAGTGAAATGGCCATTCAAGATAAACCTTAATTTTACATGTTATTGTTCTACTCTTTTGGCAATAAAGTTACGATGCCTTACAAACAAAACGAGGGGACTTTTTTTTGACAATAGAGAAAAGGATAGTGTTTATTTACAAAAGAAACGATAATAATATAAGAAGGGTAATAGTAATAATAGTAATAATAATAATAGCAGGAATATTCATATGATTAGATTCGATTTTGTTCGATATCAGAATCCTCATCATCCAAAAAACTCTCATCCAATCCTCTATCACGGTCCAAAGCTGTAAACTCTACGGATTCTCGGTCATTTGATTCAATGTCATCAAAATCAACCCGCGTTGCTCTCGCATGGATGGAATATTGGTTTCTATGGTAACCAAGTCAATAAATAATCCTTCTCCCCCCCTTCTTTTTTGTACCTTCGAAGCATCATGAATAATCTAAAAAACTGTACTCCATTACGAATAACTAATAGAATGGTGTCAAAGAGAGCTTCGTTACGTTCGCTTGCCGAACAACCTGTGGTAAGTACAATCAATGTAATGATACAAAGTACTACCAATACAATATCAACAATATTCCATGCCGACGCCCAATAAGTCTAATAAATAAATGATTAAATAAATAAGCTTTCCCTTTAAGGTTTCGTATTTTGTTTACTTTTCCGAGTGCCAATAAACGAGTGGTGACTTCGATAATCATGGCAAAGTTGATGGTTGCCTCGAATATAATAAATAAAGTTGACGTACTAAATAATACAGGTTTATATATATAAATAAATAAAATAAAATGGATTTATCGGCTATTGCTTTTCTTACCAAGGTTCATTTAATGACTATAATAAGAATACTTGGCTTTAGTAACCTTTAATACACTCTCTTTATCCCTTTTTTACTATTACTTTAACAAGCGTTTTACCATGATAATTGTAATAAAACTTAGGATTGCCAATACCAAGTAGAGACCAATATAAAACTTTGAATACATGAACCTATTTGCCATGCCTTGTACCATCTCTGACTTTGTGAGTTGATGCTGCGTTCGGGAAGACTGTAATGTTCTATTTATTTAATATTAGCATTGCACATGTGTTTCCAGTTGTGTTTGCATTACGTTGAGTCATAGTCTCCTCCTCCTAGCATGGGTGTTCTCGAGTCATCGTCGTCCATTTTTTCTTATTAAAGAGAAATAAACAAATAAGTGAAAAAAAAAGAGAGTGTGAAAAGATTAAAATATGCCTTCACACCAACAAATAGGAAAAGTGGTCGCCGTTTCAATTTCCATCGCTAAACCTATCAAGATAAGTGAATTTGGCTACACTTTTCACTACAAATTAAACTAGAGTGACGTCAATGTAGTATCTAAGCCCAAATTTCTTAATTGTACTTTTTATTTCAATTATCCCCAAAGCTAGTATAGGCAACACTTTCAAATTTTATATGACATAAAATTAGTATATCTATATATATAATTTATTTATTTAAAAAAAAAAGGTTTAATATGATGTTGGATGGCTATCATTATTTACAACAGCCTGGCATGCTATGGACAAGAGCTGTGGTGTATTCAACCTTCAATTCCTCCCAGTGAGTGAAAGAAAGAGAGAGAAAAAGATATGCAAGATTCCTACACTTATACTGCACAAAAAAAAAACAATAAATCAGGTTCTCCTTATTCTGGTTAACGAATGGGAAAATAAAATGCTGCTGCATAATACAATCAAACCATCGTTCTTCCCCTTATTGATATTAGAGAAACTTGATCTACTTGTATACAACAACACTATGCTTCAAAAAGAGTGTGTTCATTTTATATATCAATCAATGACGCCGTATTACACTCATGAATAAATGGGATTGACAACACTCCAATCAGTAACTCGTATTATTTGAAGTGAAAACAAGTATGTATTGCTTATAAAACAAGTGATATAAATCACATTGGTATTCTTAAAGCGATCAATCAAATCATACGCCATTAATTCCAAAGAGCGTTGCATGTCATTCGGCTTATCCTATGGCTTGTTTGGTTTTTTTGTAAGGCTTCTCGAGAACCTATCGAAAACCAATGATTAATATATATATATATACATTAAAAATTGATGTCAAATGATACACATGCACAAATATTAAAGTTGAATGAATAATTACCTTACTATAGAGAATGACCTGATAAATGAAGTAATTCATATCGCTTTTTTTATTGATCAACCACTCGATTCGAAGCTTTGCTTTTTTTGAACTGTTATGTTGAAGATCCGTTGCTAGTTTATTTATAGCAGTCTGAAGTGAATGTATCCTTTCACCGCTTCATCAAATACCCAGTATTTACTGTTGATTCGTTTCAGGTAAGACATTATCCTTTAAATATAAAGAGGAGATCTATTTGTTATGTAATTTGAAATAGATAAAAAGATACGATATCATTACATGCACTACATTTTTCACAGCAAATGTTATTAGAGTGATACCATTTAGAAATAAAGTACTCATCGTGGGCTTGATATATTTCTTATCTTGAGACAACTGGTACCATTTTGACTGAAAGTGGAGGAGCACTTTTTTTTTGTAAATCATAATGAAATGAGAAAGAAAGAGAGAGAAAAAGATAAACAAAATACTCTTTTTCCTGATAAATAAAATATTGCATGAAGCAATCAAATCATCGTTCTCCTCCTTATTAGTACCAGATAAACTTGATTTATTTATATAATATATCAATAATATACTATATATGGAGTGTTTTCATTCTTTATCGATTAATGACGCCATATTATAGTCATAGATATATGAGATCAACAACATTCCAATCCATTGTTAATATTATTTGAAGTGAAAACAAGTATATAACAGTTATATAACGAGTGATAAAGCCCAAAGGAAACTAAGTGTATTTAAGACATTTGGGCTTATATATTACTCTAATTTAATTTGTAGTGCATGTAGCAATATCCTTGTCTTTTTATTAAGGAAAATGCGCAAATCTTTGTACCACGCTCTTGGTCATGTTTAAACATGACACACCCTGGCTTCGTTCTCACCAGCCAATCTTCCCTTTCAAAATTGTCTCTTTCTCTTTACTATTTCCTCTTTTACCATTTGGATCCCTCTTCCACTCAATACGTGGTATCCATTTCGTATACAATCCATTATAAGCGATATAAAAGCCCACATAGCAGAAAATCATTACAGTTTTTTATTTTTCCAAAGAAGAAGTATCAATTAATCTACACTTGCTTTTAAATACTTGAAGAGTGCGTTCTCTAATAATCTCTTCGACATATCTTTCATTTGAAATGGATTGACGCTAGTATAATTATAGAAACTTCAATACTTCACATCTTACACCGCATTAAAAATGGATACTTACAATAGTTTCTTGGGCAAAAATGCTATTCTTGACATCAAAATCATCAGGATCTTCTTGTAACTTTATGTTTTTCTTGTCAAGATCCTCGTCCATCACCTAACATTTTATATATGAGTTGCCAAGTAAATATAATAACCATGTCTCTTTTTCTTTACCTTTAGACAGTAATCAATAGCCTCGTCGCGCTGTGCATATGCAGCCGACATTTGTTTGAAAAAGTCGCCACAAACACCCTCAGCCTGAACAGAAGTAGAATTCAAGCGGTTAATAATGTTGTCGTCCACTTTACGCAATTCCTTCATAAAGTCTTAAATGAAGGTCCATTTAGTTTATAGGCTCTCTTCCTTTCCTTGTTTTCTTATTTACCTTTGAAGAAACTAAAGTTGAAGCAAATGGAGGGGCTGAATTGCTTTGGTGCAGACATTATGTATATTTATTTTTGAGGCGTCTATTCTGTCAGAAAAGAAAGAAAACAATAAGAAAAAAGAAAAAGAAAAAACAACAACAACAACAACCCATCACAAACTCTTTGAGATTGAATTTAATCTCAGACAAGACGATGTTTCTATTTGGTTTTCTTTGCTTCGAAGCAAAAGTCATTGAATTGAGTTTACTATCGATCTTATTATTTAAACAAGTATTCATATTTCTAGATTGTCTAGTCTTTGGTCGTTTTCTTCTTGTGTCATTAGCATGAAAATGATACTAAAAATAAAAAAGTGAATTTTGTATTCATTGCTCATTATTATGTAATCATGATACATTATCATAATTTTTCATGGTATTAAAAAGGTCTATTTATTAGCGAATAATAACAAAATAATGAATAAGGGGGAGGGGAACGAAAAGAAAAAAAAAGATGTAAAGGAAATATTATCTACATTTAAAATAGAACAAAGGAGGTTGGGTAAAATAAAAGAATATGAGGTATGGAATGTGTGTTTGTATAAATGATCTGTTTGTGTGTGTGTGTGTGTGTGTGTGTGTGTGTGTGTGTGTGTGTGTGTGTGTGTGTGTGTGTGTGTAAATGTTATTATTAATCTATACATTTAAGAAACGGTATTTATTGACCCTTCAAAGTGCTGGAGATGGAAAAGAACATGACAACAAATCCCCAACAGATAAGCAAGCCAGCTGCAATATCTAAAAGCCAATGGGGAGCCAATGAAGAGCTGGTAGAGTAATCTTGTGTTTCAATATTACCAAGATATGCATCTCCATCAACAGTAGATACATCATCGTCAAACAATGCAGTTGTTCTAGATGAAGAAGAATAAGACTGTGTCTCCCAAAGTAAAGGCGATTTTAGATCATTCTCATCAGGTGTGATTGTCGTGGAACCAGTCAAGGTAGGGAATAGCATGTTGTTATTGATAGAATTACCAGGATAGTAATTGCCGCCCTTCTGTTGCTGTTGCTCTTCTTCCTCTTCAAGTTTCTTAAAATAGACACGACGTGTAACAAAGTAAGCGGTAGCAGGTAAGATGTTGGCAAGCGTGGTTGCAGAAAAGCCACCAACGAGTGCATAAACAATACCAAGTGAACGGATAGATACACTTAGTCCAATAACAAATACAAACAGGAAGATAGTAACCAAGTAATGCTGGGTATTGGAGGGTTGTTTTGTTGCAGTCTCAAAGCCTAGTGATTTTTGAATGGCTTCTCTTGTTGGAAACATGGCGACACTATCATTATTTGTTTGTTTGGTGAGTTGAAAATAATAAATAAATAAACAGCCAAGCCGTTAAAAGTAAATAAAAAAAAGGACTTACGGGATAGTCAAAATCATGCTGAAACTAAGAGCAAATCTACCCACATTGATAAGAGGGTCATCACTGGCAAAGTTCATAAAGAGATTCGATTGTACATTCTTTCCAAAACAGACATAACCAATGATGGCAAAGGTCATTGAAATGACCCAGCTCATGCCAGTAGAGAGCATAGTGGTGAGTTTCCAACTAGTTGTAGATTGGTCTTCCAAGGTGAGGTAATTGTTGAATGCAACTTGATGGCAGGTGAATGCAAAGGCCATGATACCCAATGCACCAAACACGTCGGAACCTACCCATTCTAGTGGAACGGGTTCTGAGGGTATATATGCAGGTGCGCGAATGAGAATTGTAATTAAAATAATGGGTAAACAAAGGACGGATAAGATCGACCAGCGTGCTAAGGATCCAATCGAACGTGATAAACATAAAGGGAAAATCTAAATAAAAAAAAATCGTCATATAAACGTCAATTGTTGTTGTTTATATTTTTTTTAAAAAAAATCTGCTTACGCATGTCATGCCAGTAAAAACCATGATAAACGAACGATCGGCCAATAGCGTATATTGTGGCAAGTATCGCTCAAAAAGGACGGGTAAACTATCACCAAGCAAGATGAAATAGCTCACTGCACCACCACCAGCTTGTACACAAATCAAAAAGTTTAAAAAGTGATAGCCGGGTCGTCCCATCAAGTATTCGACGAGAAGTGCAAATTTGTATATTCCGACACGCTGACCGGAGACTACCATCATGTAAAGTCCAAGTTGTGCTAATAATGCAACCACAATCGATGCACCAATACCAGTAAAAAAACCAGCATGTGAAAGTGCAAATGGCAAACCGATAATGCCTAATTATTGTGTGGTTTTAGCTTAAGGCATTCGTCATCGTCTATTTCTTTTTGTTTTGTTTTTACCTGCTCCAACTGTAGCGTTGACTAAATTGAAAGCGACTTCGAATTTCGTACGTGAGCCATATCCTGGTCTATCGGACTGTAATAAGTCTCTTTCTGCTTTCGTTAACTTTAATGGTGGTGATACACTCCCGTAATTCGACATTGGTTGTGAATGAGGCGTTCAATTGATAAATAATGTTGGAGGAGTAAAATAAAAAAAAAAATTAAAAAAAAAATAAAGAGAAAGGTAGAAGAAAGAAATATAAAATGAAAATGGGGAAAATGACAAGATTTATATGAATAAGAATAGGGGAAAGTTTCCTTTTAAAGTAATCTTGAAAACCTTTGACACATGATCTACATCATGTGGGTTAGACAAATGGTATGTTATGTTATCTATTTTAAAAATAATCAAAATGATGGCTATTTTTCGATAAAAAAAAACACCAGAAAAAAAAAAGTAGCAGGATGTTATCAATGAAATTACGAATTTCGGCATGATGATAAGGTAAAAAAAAGGAGAAACTAAAAAAGTAAAAACAAGGGTGAACTTTTGTAGGCTTGGCGAAAAGGGAAAAATAAATCAGTGTTAGGGAGGGGAAAGGGAAAAAGGGTAATTATTTTATTTTGTGCGTTTCCATGATTGGCTCATGTCAGACGGTTCCAATTATCTATCTATACCTCCCTCCATACAAGTCATTCCTCCCCTCTGTATCACTTTGCATTTTGACATTACAGAAAGCGGATCAAGGGATTCCGAAATTGTGATGCGGGCAGTGTAATGCTCGTACAATTATCTTTTTTGGGAGGACGCAGAGTAGAATGTAAATGACAACTCTATCTACTAAGGTCACCCTTCCTCCTCAATGATAATCCAATTTGCCCGATAAGTAAACATAAAGATATCTTTTTGAGGTTGACAAAGATCCAAGGTATATGCGTTTAAGAGGAAAATAAAATCGGCGTGATGTTTTTTAAGGAATTTTTTTTAATACTTTGATATCACTTGCCTCTTAAAAAAAAACATGACCATGATTTATTTTATATAAGCCTTGGCTAGGACTAGACACATCCTTGCAGATAGAGTGACCTTTTGCTTTCTTATGTATTATTATTCTTTGTATTTTAACGAGTTTACATTCTTTTTGTTTATATTGTTATTGATCGGCTTGGTATACGGTTCTTATTTCAAAAGAGTCTCTTAATATATAAAATTCTAGAATGCGTTTCTCTTTTTTACTATCATTAAGGAGTGAAATGGAGTAGATCTGTAATCGTAATTTAATTCTCGCTCTCTTTATTTGCTTAGCTTATATGCAATTGAAAGGGGGGAGCGGAGCTGGTGTATCTATCTGGTGTGTGTGTGTGTGGGGGGGGGTATGGGATGAAAAAGAAATGACACGTCCACAGTTTAATAAGAAATAGTAGAATTTCTACAGCATAAAAACTTAGGAGACTAAAAAATGATCTAAAAAAAGGTAAAATGCTCTTTACAAAATGCACTTTAATGTATTACACCCAAGAAATATAGATGTCTACATCTTGAATATATATATATAAATTAAACTTGCTAATAGTGTTCTATTATATATAAATTTTATAATCTCATTGCTATTACTGAGTACATGAATAATGAAAATATTAAACAAGAATGTTTGTATTAAAGGATATAAATAGATTTTATTAACTTTTTTTTTTCTGTTTTGTAATTGTGTTTTCATTTCGTTTATTAGTAACAAGTTATTTATTTTATTTTAAGAAATTAAGAACGTTCATCTCTTGGTATCACACATACACTTGTGTATGCTACCATTTTTACATATTTTGCAATGTAGTATGAAAGTCATTTCATCACTTTCTATAGCACATTGCTCCTTAAGTCATTATGTAATAAGAATTTAACATCCTTTGTTTTAATAAAAAGATAATGTAAAAGGATGAATAGGAGATAAAAAAAAAAGGCTTTATTAGAAAACACATACATACGCAATACATTATGTATATACACACAAAAGGCGGTACTTATTTTCTGGATAATTTCCACGTTTAAAAAACTATCTCACCATGTTTTTATTATTCTTTGTATCATCCAGACGTATGATTGGTCCATTTTAAACTTTTGATCCTCCTTTTTCCTTTTTGGATCGAAATTTCAACAGATTTTGGTTATTAAACGTGCCTAGAGTAACCAAATATGTTGATTTTTTGTTATTTTGCCTGCACTTTATACGACAAAAATAACTTCGATTGGTTCTTTGGAAATGACTCAAGTAGAAAAAAATTCCATGGCCTTCTGTTCTTTTTTTGTGCAATGTCTAAGTGGAATATTTAGTATGGGAAATTACTTTTTCTCCTCCAGTTTTGCTCTTTTGTCCTTCACCTTCATCAATTTGATGAGCACATGAGAAAATGAACCAGACTCATTCTTTTTAATTTAAAAAAAAATGAAGGTCTACAAATATCTGGGGTTTTATGGTTTAGAATGCGCACACTATTAAAAATAAAATTCTTATTTCATATACATGTTATCTTTTTTTAATTTCAGCACCTTTAAACAGATGACTCTTTGCTGTTATCTTTTGTTTTAACTTTAATTATTATATATTTATTTAAATATTATTACAAGATAACGTAAAATGATATGATAAACAAACAAAACTGATAATGCAAATCATCATTTTTTCCTGTCTTTTTTGTAAATGAGTTTTGTTGAGTTTGTAAAAAACGATTTAATGTGACACAGAGTATTATGCTGTACTTCCTTGAAGATAGTTTTACATGAATAGATATTTAGAAAATCATTCACTTTGCTGATCAAAAAAAAAAAAATTTCAGGTACCGGTTCGAATGTCAGATGAGTTTTTTCCATCCCGTATAATAATTATAACGATATTATTAGGATTATACGAGTTATTAAAATGATGTGTATATCGAGAAATGAATCTAAACTATTTTTAAAAGATTGAATAAATTGAAGCACAAAATATTTTCCTATTTTGCATATAGTAAGAAAAATAACCAGACGAATTTTATATCATGGCATTATGCTTCTCAAAGCCATCTAAAATGAATAGAGTTTGGTTTTTAATGTAATTGGAAAAAAGGCTATTATTATGAATGAAGTAAAGAGATATGGTTTATCTTTAAACTATCATTAATAAT
>VCJL01001260.1:12045-29064 GCA_024139405.1 Backusella mclennaniae | reverse complement strand
TTTTTTTTTTTTTTTTTTTTTTTTTTTCTAAAATTTGGCATTGAATAACAAAACGAACGAAACGCCTTTTATCCGATCTATTAATTGTTCTTCTTCTACTTCCACGACCTCTTCTTTTTCTTATGAAAATGAGTATACTGCTAATAGCGCTATCTCGTTTCTTTTTTCGCAAAACATACCAATTACTTACTTCTATAATTGTCTTATCATTTATTATAAAATAATCATTCTTAACATTAGTAATTCTATATTACATCCTATCAATCTATACTAGTTTAGTATTATTTTTTTCTATTCTTAAGTAATTCTATTAAACTTCTTAAAACAGACGTGAGTTATTAAAGTAGCAACACAAATAAAATTTCCGTAAAATCCTATTTGTCAATGAAAACGAAGTTTCGGATTTAGCTATTAAATATGGAATTCGAAAAAAAAATTCACAGAATCTTTTTTAGATCGTATATCGATTCAGCAATGAAGTATATGACTTACGCATTGTTTCACAGCATAATGACTTCTTCTTCTTCTTCTTCTCTTCTGTTTGCTTTGTTTTTATTGTAAAGATTGGAGTTTTTTTCACAACTTGGTGGCCATGGATAAGGGTATATCTTAAAATAGAATTAATAAGAATGTTATAAATTAAATTTTACAAATTTGTGAAATGTTATAAAAAGCGGCCACTCTTCTTGAACTGAAATTCAATTAAAATCCTTTATCATACGACTATAAGCTCTTTGATTAGCTAGAAAACTTTTTTTTTAGTTGAATGTCGCCATTTTTCATCTATTCAGCATTGACCCCCCCCCATTTTTTATACGATCAAAAGGCTCTAAATGATCAAACACAAGTACAATCTATTGATAGGGAACTCGGGCAAGATACGCTCGATTCGGACGCATCACGAAACGTACTTGGACACCTTTGTTCAAATTTATAACACAAACAAACTATATAAGTAAATCTTCAAACAGTGTCCGAATTTATTTTCGGAAATTGTCATGATGCGCCAGAGTCGAAAGTGGAACGACAGCGCAGCGATTTACCCTTAGAATACAATTTTTTGAAGATCCAATATAAAATTGAGAATCACGACATAATTTTTGTGTATATTTTGTATTATAAAACATAGATTGAAATACCAGTGAACTGGTACCATTGAATTCTCTTTTTCCAAAAATTATATTTTTAAACGCAATACTGTTATACTAAACGCGCTTTTTCGGGCGCATGATGTGATACTTATTCACATGGCTTATTAAAATAAACTTGCTCGCATGTTTGCCATTTATACCCTCCCTAAATTTGTTAGTGGCGTTCGGTCCCTAACTTTTTTAAATGAATATCTCCGTTTCTCAGAGGAAACAACTTTTGTTTTATGGCAAATACGTTACTAATTAAAGGCAAAAATCGCTTTCCAAGGAGTTTTTTTTTCCCACTTTTTCCCTTATCAATGTTCTGCCTTTATAGGAATTTATAGTAACATTTATCAGAAGGATTGTCAATCAAATATTCTATAATTAGTTCTTATACTAATCCGATTAATTGAAGTCCTGAGATTATTATATATTTGATCATATCAGTTTTACTACTTGTAAGAGAACCTATTATATATTGGAAAACAAGAATTCTTTAAATACAGCATGCGTCATGTCCATAAACCAATATGGATATAATTTGTTGTATTTGCTCATATTGAAGAATTCTCTTTTTATCATATGATCATAAACTGATTTCTTCTTTTTTTTTTGTTTTTCAATGTGAAGGCTAAAAATAATATATAGATGAACACCAGTGATAAAGATTCCAACTTTTCGTAGTTGTCGTTGTATTTCTCATTTTATCTTGAAACCGGGAAAGTAAATGACCTGGACAAAGCGGTATTTAATACGAAAGGGATGAATCAGAACTGGGTTTTAAACAACTACATATTATAATTTGTACAGTCATGCGTGGGGGAGGGGAGAAGGGAGAAGGGGAGGTTTGAATCAAGATATTTTATGGCTATATAAGAAGTATCATTTGTAAAAGTCATTTGACATTTTATTACATAAGAGAATCCATTTTTGTTACCAGGGCAATATTTTGACAGAAAAGAAAAAAGGGAATGAGCTGACGCCAAAAATAATGTTTTTGACAGATTTTTATGCAAAAAATGGTGGTTTATATATATATTTTATAATCACAATTTTTAAAGGGTTTTTTTTTTATTATGTAAAAAAAAATGATCTATCTCTCCTCTGAGTTTTATTATAATGGTTGTTTTTTTACAGTCCCAGTACAAAAAAAACAGCATCAATAAGATAAGTTGATAGTTGATCTGCAAAAAAAAGAAAAAAGATGGTTCAATGCAGATTCACAAAACACACAGACCAACTCTTCTATTTCTATTTCTGCTTTTATTTTATTTTATTTTTTATTGCCAAAACTTCGCTTTTAAAATACAGCGTAACACCAGACTTAATCAAATTTACTCTTTTTACAGCTAATAAAAGCTTATGTAATAAAGTGGGCCAAGCTTATTAAATCACAAAATGCTTCCGTTTTCCGTTTCATTTTATTTAACAATTACCATGGCAACCAATCGTAAAGGAAGTATATATGAACCAATGAAATGCACCTGGCCATTAGCAACTAAAAGAAAAAAAAAAGAAAAAAAACAACTTTACATCAACCAACGCTAAATATTTTTTGAGAAAATGAGGGAGACAGAAAATCTGGAAAAAAGGACAGGGCTCAGTTTAATAGCTCATTTCCTTTTATTGACGAGAAAGTTCAACAATAAAAATAGTGGGGAATGAAATTATATTCTCTATTTATTCGTACTTAATTTATATTCTTCTTTTTCTCCCGTCTCTGCCTCCTTTCTTCTATAAATAAGTTTTGTTTTGTTTATTTTTATAGAATAAGATAACGATGCCACCCAATACGGAAGTAACAAGAACCTCTTTAGCAGGCACATTTATTACAGAAGAACAGTTTCAGGAACACGTCAAACAGGGCGACTCTGTATTTATATATGACAACAAAGTATACAAAGTCAATAATTTTAAAGATAGACATCCAGGAGGTGCCGCTTCTATTGAATGTGCTCTTGGTAGAGATGTAACAGATGAGATTCGCTCACTTCACCCTCCCAAAGTCTATCAAAAAATGATCAACCTTTACTATATTGGAGACTATTTACCTACATTTGATAAAAACAGCACCAAGTCTGCAACAGTCACCGACGCGACGAACAGTACCCAAAAGAAACAGCTGGAGGCAAAATGGCAAGGTGGAATGAGTGTAAAGGCATTTGATGATGCCATTGAGGAATTGTATGCTCAGCATTCGGAGGGTCTTCAAAAACAAGACGCTACACAAAATCAACTCGACGGTGTTAAAATCAGACTTGAACACCGAAAACTCGAGCAAGACCTTATTGACCGTGGTCTCTTTAAATGTAACTACTGGCGCTATGCTAAGGAGGCATGTCGTTACGTATTACTAGGCTACCTCTCACTGTGGTTCACCCTAAATGGTGTTGAGACCTGGCATTACATGCTTGGCGCAGTGTTTATGGCCTGCTTTTGGCATCAGCTCGTCTTCACGGCTCACGATGCAGGACACAATGGTATTACGGGAAATTCCAAAATTGATCATACTGTGGGTGTACTGATTGCAGATTTCATTGGTGGTCTAAGCCTGGGTTGGTGGAAGGATAACCACAACGTACACCATATTGTCACAAATCATCCCGAGCACGACCCTGATATTCAGCATTTACCTTTTATAGCCATTACCACCAAATTCTTCAACAACCTCTTCTCTACATATTATAAACGTATTTTACCGTTTGACGCTGTATCCCGCTTCTTTGTTAGCCATCAACACCACTTGTACTATCTAGTCGTATCGTTTGGACGATTCAATCTCCATAGACTCTCGTTTGCCTATCTTTTCCTCACACCCAATGTTCGCACACGTAAACTAGAACTGACAGGCATCACATTTTTCTTTATCTGGTTTGGAAAGTTACTTTCCACGCTACCCAATTGGAAAGTACGATTGGCTTATGTGATGGTTTCGTATATGCTCACGTTCCCCTTGCATGTACAAATCACGCTCTCTCATTTTGGCATGTCTACCGAGGATATGGGCCCCAACGAGCCCTTTGCTGCCAAAATGCTGCGTACGACCATGGACGTGGACTGTCCTGAATGGTTTGATTGGTTCCATGGTGGTTTACAGTATCAGGCAGTACATCACCTTTTCCCTCGCTTGCCTCGCCACAACCTAAGAGAGTGTGTCCCGCTGGTACGTCAGTTTTGTAAGGAAGTGGGTCTTCATTATTACATGTATAATTTCTCAACAGGCAATGGTGTGGTGCTTGGTGGTATGAAGACTGTAGCTGATCAGGTCAAGTTTATGAATGAGGTGGCGAAAAGCAATGCTGATATTTGGGCAAATAACAAGCATCTATAAAAAAAAGTCATGTAATTTTTATATCTATATTTATATAAACTGTTTTTACATCTCTACATCTTTAAATACATGTTTGATAATGTCTCGTGTACCTTATTTTAAGGTTTCGCGTTTGTTTATTGACAAAATGAAAGAAAACCCTGCATAATATTAGTAACAGTACTATATCCAAGCCACTTGTGGGAAAATATGTGGCAATGAAGTAGTATGAACCAATTTTTAGGGTGTCTTCCAAAATAAATTTGCGAAAACGCCCTTTTTATTATGCAATCAATTATATTCTCTATAATACATTCTCTCTTCTTTTGTCTTGCACATACTTAGTTTATGCTTAGTATTGTTCTTAAATTGTAGTAAATAGATGACTTGTACCAGTCCACTTATTTCTACCAATGATTCATAGAAAACGTAGGAAATCAAACAATCCTTTTCATTGTAAAACAAATACACGGATACTTATAAATTAGGAAAGCGGGAAAAGGTGTGACAATAACGATTGTAGTAAAGAGATTATCAAGGGAAAACTATTTTTATACCTATAAACGAAAAAACAAAAAAAAAAAAGAAATGAAGTGTACTTATGATAATGATGTTCTAGATTTGAATGGTGATGACAAAAAAAAAAATAGCAATAATTAGTGATGATTACATTTTATTTAATTATGTTGGATGATGTTTTTTAATGAGAAAAATAGAGCAATTCAAATATAGAGACATTAGACTTTAGCCAAATAAGTCAAGAACCCGAGTTTTTTTTTAAGGATTCTCTCCATTTCCCTCACTATAATATATGTCTATCGATTTATTGTAAAACATGAATCCGAATGGTAGTAAACAAGTTACTCGTTATAGTAGCTGACCTTCTCCGAAAAAGCCTCTACGGCTTGCTGGTGTTTTCAAATCAAACAGAATACTACATCGCCTCGATACAAATTTTCTCTCGATAGTGTAATAAATAAAAACCGGTTTTATATACTTTTACTATTTCTCGGTTGTTTTTACCACTTTGTATTTATTTGTCTTTTCAAAAAAGACGGAACAAGACAAAAATGGATTAACGTGTAAATTAGCGAACACACATACATCATACTTTTTAAACACCGTTATATGCTTGGCACTGACGCTTGTAAACAAGAACAAAACGCGTTGGTTTTCCATTTTTTTCTTTTTTTGAGCTAATAATAGTGATACTTTATTCGGTCTGACATGCTTATATATATTTCATTTTAATTAGTCTCGCTATGCATGTATCAAGATGTGAAGTATATAATGGTCGCTGGACGATATTTATGGAGAAGTAATGGAAGAACAATAGAGGTGGAGAAAAACGGATTTTGTACTAAAATCGGAAAACTGTCATACAAAACACGTCCTTTTTATTTTCTCATCCTCTTGTCTCTTGCGCCACACTCACTGCCCAGTTCAAGAGTGTTCGTTACTTTTAAAGTGTCCCCCTTTCTCGTCTCTTTTTCAATACACCTTTGTTCCTGTATGCAAGTATCAAGTGCGTGTGTAAAAAAAAAGTGAAATAACAAAAACTAAAAAAACGAAACTAGCAGAAAAGAATATAGAATTTTCAAAATCATAAAATATAGTTATTCTTGAGCTTCTCTTTTTATCAAGAGATGAGAATATCCCTTTTCCTTTTTGGAGCGTAAATAAATATAATGCATGAACTGTTTAGTAAAGCTTGTAAATATAATAAATTAAAAAAGAACAGACAGAAAAGGCCTAGCTCGCTTGGTTTCTGTGATTGATTTATTATTAATTGATTTATAAAATGATGAAAATACCTGTTGATCATTTTCACTTATTTATTTACAAGTATTCTCGATACACAGACAGATAAATAGTGGTTCATAAAATAAACTGTTTCCCCCCCTTTCTTTACGCCTTTTTTTATCTATGCTTTACTCGGACTCGCTTCCGTTCCTGAATGTTCTTTTTTTTTTAAAAAAAAAAGAAAGTGGTCCGAATATTCTCTCTCCATTATCTGCTGACATTGAAATACAAAGAGTGTGTTTATTTTTGGATCCATTAGCCACGAACTACCCTATTAAGCGAGTTGTTAAAAACTTTAATAAATGAAGAAATGAACGGTCAACGCATCCAATTAACTGTAGCGTTTATTCTATTCTTATTGGCTGTTTTAGAATTGTAATAAATCATATATCAAATAAGAAAAATAAAAAAAGAGTACCTCTTTTAGTTTTTGTAGGGTATTTTCGCGCTCTTTCTCGTTATATCAATCTCATTCACGTTATATTTATGCAAAGGCTAAAAATACAAACTAAAGTAAACAAATAGAGAGGCTAATATATTTAGAAGGATCGAAACGGAGAAGATGCCACTTTTAGAAAAAGTCAGATTTGAGTCGGAATCGGAATCATACACGCTTTAAAAAAGTATATAAAGGCACCACAAAAAAATAAGCTTTTTCCTTCTTCATTCTTTTTACTAAAGAAAAAACAGTTCATCTCAAAATGCTTCAAGGTCGTTCTTCTTGCTCTCTCAGCATCAATGCTCTCGGTGCCGGCGCATTAAAAAAGGTACAAAAGGTTGGTAAGCAAGATCCCTATCTCCAATTCAGTTTGGACTTTGAAGACAAGGAAAAGTTCAACAAGACCTACACAGACAAGAACGCCGGTGAGACTGCCAGCTGGAACCAATCCTTCACCATCCCCATCAGTGGTGAGCCCGATTTGTTCATTGAGGTGCTTGATGAAGAAAACACTGTGGACGAGGTTATTGGTTTTGCTGCTATCCCCATCAACCAGATTGTCCATGCTGATGGTGCCTACTTGAATGGTATCTTTGCCATCTTTGACACCAAGAAGGAGCCCGCTGGTGAGGTTCATCTTCAATTGGCTGCCGTTGGCTTCCCCAATTCACAGAACCCCAACTGGCAGGGTCGTCCCGTCCGCGGTCAAAGCTACGTCCATGATGGTCACTTGAAACGCATGACTTCCAGCCACAAGAAGCAGCAAGGTGTTGCTATCGGTGGTGCCTTGCTCGGTGGTGCTCTTGCTATTGGTGCCGGTTTCCTCGGAAAGAAGATGTATGATCAACATCAGGAAGAGCAGGCTGAAGACGAACGTCAAAGACAGGAGGAGGAGCAGCGTCGCGAAAATGAAGAGAGACGTAGACGTGAAGAACAGGAAAAGTTTAACAATGATCGTCAGGAATTTGATAATGAAAGACAACGCTTTGAAAGAGAAAAGAGTGATTATAACCAAAGTCATCAAGGTGATAACCATGAGCGTCGCCAGGAGCACCATGAGCATCGTCAAGAACACCATGAACACCACGAACACCGCCACCATGGCGGTGGTGCCGACAGATGGAACCCTGTTGGCACTTATGCTGCTGGTGAACGTGTTGAATATCACGGTCAGGTCTACATGTGTCTTCAAGGCCACACTTCCAACCCTACATGGCAACCTGGAGCCGCTCACTCTCTTTGGCAAGCTGAGTAAATATATAAAACCAAACTGCATTTCTGTAAAGCTTCCTCTTTTTATCTCGATAAATACTATATATAACTTAAAAAAAAAAATATACCAAATAAAATGATTCCTACCAAGAAATTTAATTGTGTGTGAATTTATGATATGTACACTAAAACAGAGCTTTTTTTTTTAAAGAAAAAAATCACTCCTTAAAACGACACATAAACATTTATTTGAATCGTCATCGTACATTTAACTTTGTATTTTTTTGATATTGATAATAAACCTGACTGATTTTAGAAATGAAATCATCGGCTGAGTAGCATTAAGGTTGCTTGTCGAGGTAAGGCATGTAAATAAGAGCTTGTAAATATACTCTTGAGTTGTATCAATAATACTATCCAACGAGGAATTGTCTAATTTATAAGCTATAAGATGATTGGTCAGACCAAGCCGTTTAGAGTGTTGTATCAATGAAAAGGGTGGTTACTTTGTTATGATATTGCCAACCTTCCATTAGAAACCATGATGTATAAAAATGTATACTTTTTCGCCTTTCTCTCCAAATTTTAAAGATAAGACAATGACTATACTTAGCGAGGGTTTATATATAGAATAGTTAGAAATCCTCGATACAGCAGATATCAAAAAGAGGGACCTGTCTAATATTCAATACAATGAATTAATACGCCTATTAAAAAGGAACCATTGCATCGATCCTTTTTTTGTTTTCAATTGTTGTACTCTTTTCAAGTATCATACTAATTATTTTTTTCTTAGCATTCCCGTTATCTTTACACTAGATATACGCATGAAAGTGTGTAAGAATGACCCATTTAGCGTCATTCATTGACTGATTGGATCAGATAAAAAACAAAAAAAAATGTTTCTTTTATGGTAATTTTAAACACAAACAAGGAGTTATAAATCGGGAAAAAAATACACCTTTCTCTCTCCCTCTTTATAGATTAGTCACTTACAGGAGAGGAGAGCAGACATTATCTTTATTATGACGGTAACCGAAAATACAAGTTTGCTAAGTCAACGACCACCACAAAGTTATACGGATCAACAAGACCAAGTGAGTGTTATTTCGACATCAGCACAGGATGATGATGATGTTGATGATTCAGATCGACTATTGAAATCTCGACTTAATGGTTCACCACTCTTTCTTGTATTATGCGGGTAAGAGAGGAGAATAATTGCTGTATGATTACACATTGATTTGGAATATTTAGGCTTTGGGTGGGTGTTGTGTTATCGTCTTTAGATGCATCTATAGTAGCCACGATCTATCCTCAAATTGGTACAGAATTCAAGAGGTAATAATTCATTCTTACATGTCATTCTTAACCGAATTTTAAATATATATTATGAATGTGTAGATCAAATGAAATCATTTGGATTGCAACAGCATACATGTTGAGTTATACCGCTTTACAGCCATTATGTAAGTTAAATAGAAAAAAAAAGAACCTTAAATGTTTTTTCTCACTTTTGCTTTAAAAAAGATGGCCGTATATCCGATGCCTTTGGACGAAAAACTGCCATTTTATTTGCAACAGTTGTATTTTTTATTGGATCAGTCATGTGCGGTGCCGCTACCGACTTGTGGACACTTGTCATATCTAGGTAAGCCATTTAAGAAATGTATTAAAGTAGAAATTACCAAACGATAATAACTCTACTATACGAAATAAATGGTTAGAGCTATTGCAGGTATTGGAGGTGGAGGCATGAACACTATGTCGGCTGTTATTACAAGTGACCTCGTCTCCCTTCGAGAACGTGGCAAATATCAAGGTTATGCCAATATAGCTTATGCGGTAAAAAGAAAGAAAAATGTTTCCATCTACTTTTTTTTCTTTTTTTTCTTTCAGTCTCACTCCCATTTCTATTAGCTTGGGTCGGTTGTAGGTGCACCTTTAGGTGGTATCATTACAGATACCATTGGATGGCGATACTGCTTTTACATCAACATCCCCTTTTTGTTCATCTCTCTTTATGTCTGTACCTACATTCTTACCAATTACAACCTCAACGAACAAACGACGCAAAAGACCCTTGGTGAAAAGTTTAAGAGTATCGACTATTTAGGATCATTGACGATAGTCACTGCAGTGACCTGCTTTTTATTTGCCACATCCATGGGAGGTAATTCTCGTTCCTGGAGTGATCCCCTCGTCATCTCATTGCTTGTAACCTCCCTGGTGCTGGGTATCTTGTTTTGCATCATTGAAGCCAAAATTGCCGTCAACCCCTTGATGCCTTATCACATCATCTCCAGTCGCACACCGCTGGCATGCGCATTTGTCAATTTCTTTAGCGTCATGGTCTCGTTTTCCCAGACGTACACCACGCCTCTCTTCTTCCAAGGTGTGTTGGGCTACAGTTCATCTCAGGCGGGTCTCTTCTTTTTACCAAAGATCATAGCCATGTCATGTGGTTCAGTATCGTCGGGTTATTGGATGTCCCGAACAGGCGAATATAAGAAATTTATCACGTTTTCAACCTCGATTGCTTTTTGTGCCATGGTGGGCATTAGTACTTGGTCCGATAAGAGTTCGTTTGCTTTTATTATTTTCTGTTTGATATTAGACGGATTTGCCTCTGGTGCAAATCTGACATCGTCTTTGGTTGCCATGTTGTCAAGTGTTGGTACTGCAGGTAAAAAGAAAGCTAGTGTGAAATGTATTTGATAAGATAATTTTTTCTTAAAAAAATATAATAGAAATGGCCACCATTACTTCTATTTCATACTTGTTTCGCTCCTCAGGCGGTGTCATTGGTATCTCTGCTACTTCTGCCATCTTCCAAGGGTTTGTAAAGAGCATTCTAACTGAACGAATCCATGGTCCCGACGCTTCAGAGATCATTGAGATTGCGCGTAAATCCATGAATGAAGTCCGTCACGTCTTGGCACCGGAGATACAAGAAATTGTGATTGATACTTATCAGATAGCTGTTCGTTATGCATTCTATTTCTGTATCTGTATGTCAGTGTGTACATTTTTATCAACTATTTTTATTCAACAATTTAAATTACATTCTAAGGTGAAATAATATACACCTAATTTTATTTTTTTTTAAAAAAAAAAAAAGAATCCTCAATTCAATCACTCCTTTTCTCAAAGGAGGTCTGTGAAAAAAAAAAGAAAGTATTTATTGTTATTTATTTCCACGTGGATGTTTTTATATATAAAAAAAGAGAAGGAGGACGAAGGGAACAATGAAAGAAATATGCATTTAATTTATCTCTATTTTTATTTATTTTATTTTATTTTATTACCATTGGTATAATAACACAAAGAAATACAGTATTTTTACTTTATACAATTTGTTTTCTATTCAAAACAGGACTTGCATTAGCAGGAGTGGATATCAAAGATTCTTCATCATCGCTTTCTTCATAGCCACCGTCACTGTCTGTGTAGGGTTCGGTATATTCCAAAAGGGTTCTTTGACCAATCATTTCTAATGGCGCAGGAGGTAAAGGCAGTGATGTGATATGCGATACAAAATGACACTCTGATACCTTAATTCTTAGTTCTGTTAAGGTAATACGTCTCTCAGGGTCAAGGCAAAAGATACGCTGCAATAACTTATTGAACTTTCTTGAAATGCTTGGGAATGCCTTTTGAAAAAATGTACCAGGTTGAGAAACATAACTGGCAAAGGCAGGGTCCTTGAGGTCGGCGCGTAACCACGGGCGACGTCTAAAGACAAGCACAACAAGGATCACACCTAAACTCCATATATCATTCGCAAATGTGTTGTAACCTTCTGTGTTTTTTGGAATGGCGGAATGTTCTATATTGTTCTGATTGTCTTTGTGGTGACGCTGTTGCTCTTGCTTTGAATGGAATGATATTCCTTGACATTCTAAATATCATTAATATGAATGATGAGATTATTTATGCGAAATAGGATGAATAACTTTTTGATATGCCAATATCTTACCAGGTGAAAAATAACTCGAAGACCCATGATAGTACTCTGTCGATATAGGATCTATTGTAGAGAGTCCAAAGTCGGCCAACTTTACTTGATTATTGGATGTGATTAGGATATTTTCAGGCTTCAAATCTCTATGAGCAATGAAATTGTAGTGACAATGGTCCACAGCATCCAATATTTGCAAATATAAATTCCGTATATCATAATACGACTTTTTCTTCATAAAGTCAAACAAATCACCGCGCCTAGCGTACTGCATAATGACAAAAAAATGTCCCTGTTCTTTAATGACCTTTTCTAACGAAAGTATGTTTTTATGACCTGTTAGGACGGAATGCAGATGTATTTCATTGTCGGTCATGTCACTGTCGGCAACACACTTGACAGCATAATATTTGCCATTCTGCCTTCCAAGGTAAACAACCCCGTGGGACCCGCAGCCAAGCACGCCGATTAGATACATTTTTTTGTTATCGATGCTTTTGTAAAGGAAGGTGCTGGCATCGATCATGATCTATGTATATTGATTGGGGTGATAAAATGAAAATAAAACAAAAAAAAAAGATATGTTGTAATAATTTATAGTAAGAAAAGAATGAGATGGGGTGCAAGGAAAGAAATAAGAGAGAAAGGATAATGTACAAAAAACAAAAAGAGAGGGAAGAAAGAGGAATTGCATATTCATCATTCAAGAATCGTTGTTTATATATATACTTACGTATACATACATCAATTTTTTTTTTTTTTTTGTGATTATGAAAACACTGTCTGCGTACATTGGCCCCTTATTATTGTTATTTTAGGTTATCATTAACCCTTTCTCCTTATTCAACACTTTAAAAAAAAAATAACCAATAGTAAAATATCAACCACTGATAGCATGATTTTACAGAGTATTGTTTTCTTTATCTCTGTCTCCTTTCCATCAAACGTATTGGATGCGTCAATACATAGATTATGTATCATGTTCATATCTTTTTTGCATTCGTTATACATTTTAATTATTTGTTTTGTTGTACCAACCACAAAGCCTTTGCCATTAAATTAAAAAACGGGAGGGTTGAATGATTATTATTTTTATACTAAAAATGAAAATGTTTCAAGTCCAACATGCTTACACAAAACTGTTCTTGATCTACTCTGACGCAGCCATTTATGTGCTAAACCTTAACCCCTTTCTATCCTCCCTTCTAATTAAAAAGAACAAAAGTACAATAAAACGCTATATTTTTTACTAATAAGAGCCCTTTCATGCCGATGATCAATAACATGCTGCATACACATTTTATTGTGCATGCTTATATATTTCATTTTATCTATACTTTATTTATAAATAGAAAAACAAATAAAAACAAACAAACAAACAAACTCTAATAAATGAAATAGAAGGAGAGATAGAAAATACAAACATGGATGATGATTAATCACTTCAGTTGCCACTACCAAGACCATATTTTTCAATTGTCTTATTTACATCCGACAAGCCCTCAAGTTGACCCTGAACAACAACAGTGGCCTTGCCAGAACCGCCACTGGAGACACTGACAGCACCACGCACGACACGAGCAGCGACTCTTCTCAATTCGTCGACATCAACCTTATCAATATGGGCAAGCATTTCATCGATACCAGTCTTTTTACCATGTACCTGCACCTGTCTTCCCAAATCCTCTAGTTGTACCATACGGCTCTCCAAATTCATTAAAAGTGAGCTCTTGAGTTGATTCTTTGCACGATTCAACTCGACATCATTCACAGCAAATCGGCCCACATCCTTACGGGCAACCAAATCCAACTCTCTACAAATCACCTCGACAAGTGCATTGGCGTATTCTGGACGACAGGAGCCGGCAATACCAAACAATCCAGAGTCAGTATAGCAATGGTTGAACGATTGGCATGACTCGACCCAATAGTGCTGGTTCAATACGTTTGTGAATAGACGAGAGTACATGCCCTTACCAGGCCCACCTGCAGAGAACGATCCACCACCACCAAGCAAGATTTGAAGTGTGGTCAATGCATAAATATCAGGATCGTCAATGGAAACTCCTTCAAATGCAACATACACGTGTGTTAAAGGCGAATCTGGGCCAGTCTCGAGGAAACTATTACCACCAGTGTAATGTGCAGGCTGTGTTGCCAATGCTAAAGGTGTCTGTTCCTCTTGTTTTGAAAATAACGACTTTACAAATGATGTCTTGTTGACCTGCTCTGCCTGAGACTGCTGCTTTTCCAATGCTTTTAGATGTGTCGTGACCGAATCCAAGCTACTATCCTCTGACTTGGGCAGATCACCGAAATACTGGTGTGCAAGATCAACAACCTGGTCGTGCTCGGCACCACATGCGGCAACCACCATACGTTCGGGACGATACCATGTCTTGCGATATTCATGGATCAATTCCTGCGACATGGTCTCCAAGTTTTCCGGCGGGCAGAGCAATGGATTGCCCAATGTGTTGTTTTGATAGGCCGCCGTATGTAAAATCTCTGGTAGAATCATCTCAGGCTTGGACCAAATCTCCTGTAATTCATACAGTGCTGTTTGACGTTGCTCGTCAACTTCCTCAGCGGTGATTGTGGGGTGGCATATTACATCAGAGAATAACGAAAGGACGCGAGGAAGGTCTTGCGAAAATATGGCGCTTTGATACATGATGGACTCGCGCGAGGAGGAACACATTATGTTGCCACCCAGTGACTCCAACTCGCTTACTATTTCATCAGCGGTTCTATTGTTTGTACTCTAATATAAACCACTTTTGTCAATTCATTGGAATCCAGTCATTTTCTCTACGCTTTACCTTGAAAGCCAATCGATCTAAAATGTGACTGACACCCCTTGTCTTTGCTGTTTCATAACGACTACCTGCATCGACATAAACCCCAACAGCGCTAAAATGACCAGGTGTGTTTTCAGAGGCTACGCGAATGCCATTTGGTAAAGTTGTCACCTTGCAAAGACCGGTGGAAGCTTTAGAATATTCCTGCACAATGGTAGGGAATGCCGTATTTTTGTTAGTATGCTATAATGAATACATGTATATATTAGTAAGCATACTACTTGTTGGCTATGTATATTTAGTTATTTATTTATGTATATTCGTATAGTTACTCTAACGGTGGATTCTGCTCGTTTCAATACCACATTCTTGTAAGCATTAAAGCCATGCTTTGTTTTATGAATGGAATGTAATAAACGACTAGCCATTTTAAAATATATATATATATATATATAAAAGAAAGGGGGGTGGTTCAAACTCCTGTTGCTTGTGGTGGAAGGGCAATTCAACACATACCAACACAGTCACAGGGCAAATTTAAGGGCTATTTGACCCTCTGAGTACAAGTACTACTTCACTTTTGAGGTGGTATGTATGTGGGTATGGCAATCAAATGCATGTTATATTGGCTTTAAATGCTTGTGGTATTCAAATAACACTTGTATTTGATGTATATGTGTATAAATATGAATTACTAAAGGAAAAGCCCTCAAAAAATGATAATTTTGGCCTATTTTTTTCTCGTCCTTACCCCAATATTAAACCTCTTGCGCTTAAGTTTTCTCATTTTGTTTATCAACGTATTTTTTTTTAAAGTGATTACGAAATAAATGTGCAAGACAAGACGGATAACCATTCGTTCTATTTTTACTTTACTGATTTTCACCACGTTTTCGGTGGGTTCGCTGCATTTTAGAGAATGGTTTTGCAATATCCATGCTACACTAAGTTGAATTAGAGGTCAGAATGTAATATGCTTGGCTATATAGTGGAGATATTGCATGTTTTAAAAGATACAGAAAGGACATTTTGAGGGTCACCACCTAAATGACAAAATTTTGAACCTTTCAATATTATTCGGACGATATTCATCTTTTCATCATGGATTGATGATAGCTCTCCTTCTATTTTTCTATTTAAATTTTGTATCAAAAAGCTATCCTTTATATAAGAAATCTACAGTCGCAATACTTACCTCGCTGGTACTCACTCAAACTTAACAGAATCTTTAAAAACCTAAAAACTAGTTTAGCGAATAAGTAAAAAAGAATGCCTTCTGCCAGAATCGAACTAGCGACCTTCTGCTTACTAGGCAGACGCTCTGCCAACTGAGCCAAGAAGGCGATTGTTGTTTTTGGTGGGATATTAAATTAATTACATTTTAATACATTACGTGTTAATCACGTGATTATTTCCGTCACTCTTTTCCTACTTCACGCAATATCTATCCACTCGATCGCTCATTATTTCTTTCCTACAACTTTGAATCTTTCGGTAAAATCCTTTCGGCAACTAAAATTCGGTTCATTATTTTATTTCTATTTTATTATTTTACTTTATATATTTATCCTTTATTTTATTTTACATCTTTTCTGTATCCATTTATTAGTATCCTTATTTCCGTTGCTATCCTAAACTATTTTACCTTACTTTTGAAAGCTGGTGACTGTTGTTTCGAATTATTAATTGTAGTTACTTCTTTTTGATTTGTTCTTTTGACAGATCAGAAAAAGTATAAAAGCACAACCTGAATTGACTCTAATAAAATTCATCTCACATTCTATCTTATCATACAAGTATCTTTTTGTGTTATTGTTGATATTCATATTCAATACTTCTCTCTATTTATATATATATTCGTCATTCTTGCGTTTCATATATAAATTATCAAAGCTTATTCTATTTGATTGCAAATCGAATTCTTGAAGTAGATTATTGAAATTATTATCCTATTATTTACTATCTTTACAGTCTCTAGTAAGTACTAGTGTATATTTAATTTCGTTTGTTAAAACGATTGCTTACAAGTCTGTCGTAGTTCCTGCTTCATTTATTATACAGCTTCACTGCGTCAATACATCAGTTTTGGTAAAGTATTTACATAAATTTCATCATAAATAAGTCACGTGACTTTCACGGCAAAACACGTGCTCCTGATAACAGCTAAACAGAAGCAAATTTTTGTTTGAACTTTTTTAAATACAAATGTAAGGTATATAAAAGTTACATGGATAGAATTTGGATAGCTCGGCAAATTTTGTCAGGGCATTATGAAAGGGTATTGGATTAATAAAAAAAGTGAGATAAATCTTTTGTATTTTATATGTAATAAAAAGAAAAATCATGAGTCACTTAAAATG
>VCJL01001259.1:12556-23039 GCA_024139405.1 Backusella mclennaniae | reverse complement strand
AAAAAAAAAAAAAAAAAAAAAAAAAAAGGTTCTCCTCCCTTTCCTCCCCTTTTTATTTATTTATTTATTATTTAGTTTTCAAAGTACCTTCTTTTTTTATTATACCTTGTCTTTTTTTTTTGGGTATCTTTTTCTATTTATGCCTCGTCATCAGAACACGGTATCGCGAATTCCTGTTCCTGTTCCAAAAACCGCCGCACCACCAGAAAAGAAGAAGAGAAAATCCACACTTTTTGCACCAACATGTTCTCGTATGGCACGAGAAGCAGACAACTTTAATGATAGAACCACAAAACGAGCAAACTGTACGACAGGTTTACCAAAAAAGGCGCCTGTGTCCAATAAACAAAACAAAGTTGACCATCTAAAAAATGATTATTTACAACTTAAAATGAAGGTAATGTATAGAAAGGAAGCATTTATAACCAGTTTATAACCTCTATTTTAGATACGCAAAGATGAAAAGGTGATTTTGAAACAGGCAGAAGAAATAACACGACTAAAAAAATGGGTGACAAACACGATGCATAGGATTGAAATTGCCGAAAAGGAGACGAATTTAGAAACTAGAAAAAAAGAGTTGGAACTTGAATTAGAAAAAGTGCGATTGGAAAAGCAAATGTCTGTACAAGCAGAGGTAATGTTTGTATATCTTTTATTTCTATTTATATTCACCTCCGCTTTTTAGACCCACCATGCATCTTTAGAGGATGAAATGAATAAATTGAAAAAACAACTTGAGGTATATAAAAAAAGGATTTTTTAAACATCTTTTGCTGAAAAAGTGATTTTAGATTCAGGAAACCAACCACAATCTAAAATTAGCCGAATACACCAAACTATTATGTACAAAAGATGACCAAATTCAACAACAACAGATGAGATATAATCGAGCACAACGAGAGCATGCCAATACCATCCAGCAATTAAACGCACTTCATGTCAAGACGATGAAAAGTGTTGAGAATGATACGCTCGAAAATCAACTGGAGCGTATCCTGATTGAATTTGAACAGGAGCAGCACCATCATCCTGTTGTGCCCAAGCAGGAGATCCCATGTATGAATAAAAAATCTGTTGGTTACAACATCAACCAGCAGTGGTGGAGCAAGCAGTTTATACCAACAGATGCGGCGTCTTGGCCATCCCCTCAGCCACTGTCTAATTTAAGAAAACCAATTATTGACAAACGCTACTGTATTTAGATTTCTCATATAGATCAGAATAACCTTTTTATATATATATATATATATATCTCATTTCATTTGATTTCATTTATTATACTATTATTATGATATACCACTATTTATAATGTCAAAAATGGTACAAGTGCTATTTAAAAATAAAAATCATGCAAAAGGATGAACTCCCATGGGTGGCACTTTCAATGTGTATGAATAAAGATGCTGTGTGAATAAGTTATTTGTTTAATAAGATAATACGAGGGGGACTATTTACAGAGTATACATTTTTTTTTTTTTTTAATCAAGAGACCATTCCTGTGCTCTCTTCATCCATTTATCCAAAAGTATGGTATAATCTCTTAGTATAAACCCACAAAAGATGAGTCCAAATTGTTCAACACACTCATTGTGTGCCTTGAGGATACTTTTGTTGATGGGCTTGGTTTCGCCCTTGGATTGATCATAGCGTTCCTGAAGGCGTTCCGACCATCTCACTACAATTATAGTTAGTTTATAAGTCTTGTATAAAAGTACAAACTTACCCAATACTTTGACAGATGTAAATAAACGAATCAGTGTCTTGATGTAGAGATTCATCTGATCATGTGGATTGATGGTGATATTGATTCTTTCCATGGATTTGGTGAGTTTAGAACCCCATGATGCAAATGTCTAAGTAGGATATATAAATAAAATAAACTCTCGACATGTCTTGCTATCTATTTACCTGTGAGGTTTTACTCGCGTTGTCCTTGGACAAAATGCCAATGTATGTTTTATATTGTGTGATCAGGGCCTGCTGGCCTTTACTTTCAATGTATTGCAATTTTCGAATCAGACTGTATTTGATTTGAGTCAGGGTGGTATCCAGTGTCTTCAAGTCCCTGCTCACATTGCCCGTGTTATCAAAGGTGTGTCTGCTATCCATCTTGTCCAGAAGTGAGATGAGGACCTCACAGGCTGTGATTTTAGCATCCAAGACGGGTAGTCGTACATTTTTCTGATACCTAAAGATATAGGGTTTAATAATAGCTAATAAGAATACAAATTGATCTAATAATACCATATATCCATGGGTACATGCAGACGTGTAGAGATGTAGCCACCTTGTGTCATGCTCTTGTGTAATCGATCCAACAAAATATAGGTAGATGCAGCATCGAATGTATCCAGCGAATCGACCTCATCCGACCTTGATTCCTTGGAGGGCTCCTCCAAAAAACACATGGATCGGACGCGGGTAGGGGAGCCCGATGTCTGGTGCTGTACTTTGGCAAGGTGCTTTGAGACCGAGCCCGAGAAGAGATTTGTATTTTTTGTAATAGTGTTGAGGCTTATTGAGGATTCGTTATTGGCCATAGACCATTTTCGGGCTTTACTGGACAATTTAAGGGTGTTTTTTCGAGATGGTTTTGGCGTGGGTGGAGGAGAGTCTGTATCGACAGTTTGAAGTGATACGGTTGATTTGTTATTGAAGGCTTTATTGCTTTCAAATGACTTTTGTGGCAAGAGACGATGTGTCTTGAACAGGGTACCGAAACCCGAATTGCTTTGTTTCTCTGATTTTGGAGAATCTGTTGGTTCCTTTGGTTTTTTCATGCTTGATTTTCTTGAAGAAGAGGTGAATATTTTCATTGTAGGTTTCTTTGCGGCGGACTCTTCCACCTGGGATAGAGCGTGTGCGAGTTCATTCATGGGATCGTGAGCGGAATCCTTTCTTTTGATAGCGGCCATGTCAGCCTGGATCATGACGGGCGTGTTTATGACGAGGTCGAGTTTTTCTGCGGTTCCCTTCATAACCTCGCCGTCGGCAGATAGGGTGCTTTCAGTGTCAGTTGACTTGCGAGAACCGGAAGCAAAAGTTGACTTTGTATGTAAGTCAAACAGGTCCTCCGAGTGATCATGAACTCTATCGAGCGAGGGCAAAGCAGGAACATCGAGATCAATGTTGCTCTTATTGTTAAAATTTGTTAGATCTGTGGAACGTCTGTTATTTTTGTTGCTATTGTTACGTTTCCCATTTAATTTCCACAATGAGGATGATTTACTTAACGAAGGAATAGGCGTACTGTTGGATGTTTTCATCTTGACAAAGAACGAGTTTCTGGCTGTTGATGTTGATTCCGACTTTTTAGAGAAAACAGAAGAAAAGAGAGAATTTGCTTTTGTAGCAAGTGGAGTGGATGGCAAATGCTTAATAAACGTTGGAGATGTTGGTGTATCCAAGGATTCACTGTCCTGTTTTTTTGTGATGAATTCAATTCGTTCTAAATAGGATGTGCGCTGGTTTTTAAATAATAATAAAAAACCTGTTAATGCCTTGTTCTACTTTATTACACATATCCCCCTTTTGTTACTTTACTATCTTATCCAATCTTGCTCGATCTTCTTCTGGCTCGGTGATATCAATGACTGTCTGCAACATTTCTATTGTTTCATGATAGAGCTGTAAAGCAGTGCTCAGGTCTCCCATGGAATCCTGCAAAACTGCAGAATTCGCCTTTTCCAAGGCAAGAACAAGTAAATGAGAGGGTGGATCTTGCTTGCTTTGTGCTTCACGATCGAGATCTTCCGTCATTTCAAGTTAATTCTCGCTTTTTTGTGTTTTTAGTTGACAGGATCTTTTTTTGGCCCTTCTTTAATGTTGGTTTATAGTGAATGCAGTAATGACAAAAAAGAGAAAGTTAAAAGAAAAAAGAAAAAAAAAGGAAAGGAAAGGAAGAAACAATAATAGAATAAAGCGAGGCTTTTTCAGAGTTATAATGATTTTTTTCTGTAACATTTGTATCAAAAGGTTTAACTGAAAGAAGCCAAATACAATATGATCTTGTCGCTGTGACTTTGTTTAGTGTATGACATTTTCTTAAAATGGAATTGTGTGGCAATTCAATAAACTGTGTTTGGCCAATTTCCTTTTACTCAGAAGATCAATGACGGAGAGTAAATAAAAACAAGAGAGATGATCTTTTTTGATGGATAGAATGCCAGGAGCTGTTGATGCTAATATCTTTTTATTTATTTCATGCGAAATGCATTGCATCTTGCTTATTTATTATTGTCATTGTTGTTTTTATTATCTCAGGGACTCTTTCATCATCTTTTTCATAGTTAACAAGGCCAACCAGAATAGGTAAAGATTAAATTAAAAAATGATAACATTTGACTCGTGCTTTAACTGCTAATTTTAGACTACATCTTTTACTTGGTTCTATCGCAACATGTTGAAAAAATAGTATACAATCATGTTTATTTACTTTGATAAAAAAAAAACAAGTTGGATATAGCAAGTATATTAAGTTTATTATTATGTATCCAACTGAATGCTAACCTGTCAATTGCATCACCATTATTAAAAGTAATAAACTCAGTGGTGCTACATTGAATACTTCAATCCAGAATATACCAAAAAAAGTTGTTCTATTAAAATGCAGATTTATAAAATAAATATGTTTATGTTCCTGATAGTTACATATATACAATTGCCATGTTTCCGTGAACACACAATCATATGAAATTTAAAAAAAAAGGTCTGTTTGCTCTTTTTTTTTTTTTCTATTACTTTTCTTTCTTAGCTTCGTTTTTGAATATCCAATGATGGAGCAACAATTGTAGAACTCAACTAAATGATGTGCATTCAATGCCATCAAACATATCCTTGTCGCACAGCGCAATGACTTTTTTAAAAATGGTACATCATATTGAATGATAAAAGCGAGAGAGAGAGAGAGAGGGAATACTTTATTATTTTATGAAATGCACACTTACCTTCCTGATTTGGTGATGCTTCCATTTTTGGACATGCATTTTATATTTCCCTTTTGGTTTTTCATTAAAAGTGTTCCAGACAGAATGTTCATAGATCTTAATATATGTTTCAACATTTAAATATGAATTCGTTTGCTACGTATATTAAAAGGGTCTAGTTACCCGAGATAATAATAATAATAAAAAAAACAAGTGTTTATATATGTATATCCCATGGATTGACTTACTTGGTATTTCTCCTGTACATCTACAGTAGATGTTAAAGAACAACACATTGATCTGATATCTATATATAATAATAATACGATTTGGTATTAAAAGGTAATTTGACTCACATGTTCTCTTTTGGTTATTGTTTTTATATCAATTTTCAAACCATTTCCTATTTACTTTTATTCTTTGAAGCATGTTTAAAAAAAAAGTAGAAAAGTAGAAAAAGATGTGTCCAATAACCCACATTGCAAAAAAGCAATTAATCAAGAGTATTTATACTAATAGCTTTTGATGCAAAAGCAGGAGAAATAAGTCTGAGTTTGCTTGATTTGCTTTTTCTGTCATTCAAAATTTTTAACATGCTTGAGCATGAAAATCCATTTACTTTTTTGGTTTAAAAATGCGTTTTTTTTTTAAAAAAAAAACATCTTGCAAGAACCACGTTTTGGATACATCAAAGGCTTGCCTTGATTATAGTCATTTCTTTTTTTTTTTTTTTATTATAATAACCAAGATCTATTCTCGTTTTCTTTTTATTATATCCCCTCCTTCCCTTTAAACCGAGATTTTGCTTGAGCTTAACCAATCAAGACTAGTATCCTCCAAATGCTCGTCAAAGTCATGTAGGCGATTATAAGATGCTGAGCTGATCAAGCCTCTTAGTTTGGCATAAACACCGTCCTGGCTAAACTGAATTGTATTGTCTTTAAAAGGATTTTTGATATGTTGCCATTGGTTATCTGAATTGATATATGGCTATATATGTGCATGTCAGTATATTTCCTTCCTCTCCACTCCCTCTTTTTTTTTGGTTCTTACAGCAATGGCGCTTTCATCATTTGCACTGGAGATCAAGTCGTTCTTTACCTAATAACAACAAGTTAAATATCCTTCTTCCTCCTTATCCAAAGAGTTGATATTTACTACAAATATAATAGCCTTTGAGTTGTGTTGCATGATTGTCTCGGCTACCTTGATGGCACTTTGGTGTAAGGTACCGTCGTCATTACGTTGATTAGCCTGATACCAGCCGACAATTTTCAAGTCTTGTGTTTTGGCGTATAATTCAGTCTATATTTTTTAATTTCAATTTTAATTTTACTGATAAAATAATATAGTAAAGGTATTACCTGTTGTAAAGCAACCTCCAACATGGGCGTCAAGGTTGTCCAATGATGAAAAAAGGGCACTGCTGTCTTGATCTCCAAACCATTCTGAGTTACCTTACCCAAAAGAGCACCACACACGTCAGATGCAGGGTATTTTGAAGCGTGAAGAAGTGGGATACTATAAGCGCGTCCGTCTACCTGATAACTGGTCATATTCTGTATACAAGTATAATATTAACAAAAAAAGATATATAAAATGGCCTCTTTTGAGTGGGGGGACTTTGAATGTTTTTTTGGGCATCCGTGACTTTGTAAAGTGCTGTAAAATCCAAAGATTCTGACAATGAATATATTCCATTCAAACTTGCAATTGTGCCTTTATTTACCAAAAAAAAGTATTGCTATTATGAACAGAGTACATTTTTGATAAATGAATCAAATTTATTTGATAAATAGCTTTGAAGAATGAAGAAGCATGGGTTATACTTTAATAGCAATGCCATATAATGCTTCAAAACAGTGTAGGTTTGCAATATCTAAATGCATTTACTATCCACTTTTAAAATGGCGAATGACTCAAGGAAAGAGTCTCTATTTAAAAAAAGAAAGGTCTTACTTTTTGATAATGGCCGAATCAAAATTAAAACAAAACAATACAAAAAGATACTTTTATACTGTGTACTTATTCATGGGCCGCTTAACAAGTGTACAGTAATCAATTACAACGTAGTATGACTGGTTTACTTATTAGGCTTCTTTGCTTCCAAAAATATCATATATTTCCTTTACAACTGATACACTTCCCATTTTTGTTTCTGATTGATGCTTTCCATTCAACAACAGCAAATCCTATTTCTACCAATCAAAGTGACGACTATGCTGGAAATCATGTAAACTTTAACCCTTTATGACTTTCAACCTTTTTTTTTTTAAAAAAAAAGAAACCAAATAAAGCTTCTCTTTGTTTATTCTACCACTCTTCTTTCCTGTGGATATATCCATGTTACTTGTTTAGAAATCATTACTACATAAATTCAAATTGTAATCGCTTTAGAGGATCTATCCCAAAGTCATCTATACCAAAACATTACAATTTTTTTTAAAATATATACCAGCTATTATGCTTGAATTAAAAGGATGTTCACAATTGAAAGAAACGTTTGGGCAATATGAAGAAACAGCATTATATCAAGTGAATGTGAATGGTATATGCATATCGAGACGGAAAGGTACACCTTCTTTAAATCCTTCCAACATTGTATTCATTTTTGATTTATTAGACAATGATATGGTGAATGGAACAAAGTTACTCAAGGTGGCAAACATACCCCAAGATGTACAAAAACAAATTCTCACGAATGAAGTAGCAAAAGTCATTGTCAAATGTAGAAATCAAGACCTTCGAGGTGTTTGGTAAAGTGATTTGATTATCGGACCAGTTTGATAAAAAGTTATCCTAATATACTTATTAGGATTACCTTTCATCGTGCAAGGACACTTTCGTCTCAATATAATATCAATGACATTGTATTTCCGCTACTTGTAGACGAACCGGATCAAACTTCTGTTGGGCGACCCAATGTTGCTGTTCTGTCTAGAGACAGCCATATATAACTTTGGTGATCTACGTTTTCCCCTCTACCCGTTTCAAAAATCAACGTCATCGAGTGCCCTTCCTCAATAACGACCTTGATCTCATTCCACGATTTTAAGGAGTAGAGTACCCATTTCACACCCAAGTATAAATTGGTTTGTTTTTTACACGAATAAAACCTGTTGAAAATAATAATAATAAAAAAATGTACATATATGTATATTTAGTGTAGATCAGTGTTTTATTCACACGATCCACTTGCTCCCTTTATTTTTGTAAAATGTGAGACAATACAATGGATTTTGAAATATCACGCCGTAACACAGTTTTGATTTGAATACATGTCTTGACCTGAACTAGACCAATGTTTCGAAAAGAACAACTTTGAAAGACATTAGACAAAGATCAAAAGAGATTATCCAAAATAGTAACGCTGGTGTTCATGGAAGGAGATAAGTATCAAAGATAAAATAATTGGTTATCTTGAGATACAAAACTTTTTTGAATCTCAGTCTTGCTTTTAAAAATCAAAGTCGATTTGTCAGCTATTTCAACTTCGGTTGCTTTTTATTTCTTAAAAAAAAGAAAAAAAAAAGTAGGAACATCTACGTCTAATTTTTTGATCAGTTACTAGTTTTATAAATCGATTCCTCTGTTTTTTTGGCGATTTTAGAATAGAGGATACACAAATTTGTATACAATTCAATACCTTTTATGCAACTTTTGTAAGACACAGGAACTCCACTAAACCAATATTGTAAAAAACTAATATAAATTGCACTTCTTTTTGTATTCACCAAAGCGGAGCGTCTTACACTACGGTTCTTGTGATTGGGAGTTTTGTGGAAGAATATATGATTAGACTATTTAAAATAGTTTATTCAAATCAATATAATATGGAACGTAAATACATATCAAAAAAGCATCTTATTCTTATGCTATACAGTCCAATAATCCGGAATATGATGTTTGCCTTTTCATCCCGAAAAAAAGGATATGCTTTTTGTTTTGGTAAACATCTTGGTAGTACATCCCTACTATTGGAGACGTTTTTCAATAAGTGTCTATCATCGAGCCTATAGTGACAAGAGTGATATTGTCTGAGAATACACCATTTTTTGATCCCGGGTGATCTCCAAAAGATACTTTCTGATCAAAGAGGACAAGCACAACTTCTGATATAAAAAATAAAAAAAGCTCTCCGCCAATGTTGTTCGAATGTGTTGTCTACTTACCACACCCTTTTATGCCATGTTGATGATTTGTAATGAGAAAAACAAAGATCAAATAGGGTGATGGTTTGGTTTTTTAAAAAGGTGTATTTGTCTTTGATACATCTACATAATCGATGGACGAAAAAAGTTAAACTTGTCTATAATGGTGAATTCATATTATGTAAAGGTGCATATATCGATAAAGAAACTGCAGTAGATATATTACGGAACGGAACAGTGAAATTAATAAAAGTGTCTGGTAATCTCGGTAAATGTGTTGAAAAATCATAACACTTTTAATTTTTTTACTTATATTAAAAATGGAGAGATTCCATTGTTTCGAAAATAAAAAAACTACTAATTGTTCGGGGACCTGACTTCTGTCAATGGCTTATCTGTGCGACTTTAAGTGATAAAATGTAGTGATACAAAGGTTAAAATGCTCTAATATGAACCTAGGAAAGAGGTGCTATTTCCACATGGTTTTCTTAAAATATTTTTTCAGGTACTGCATGTAAAAGAAAGTTATTGTAAGAGATTCCCCCGGAATTTTTTAAAGGAGGGGAGAGAGGAGAGTGAGTAATGTATCACAGCACAACAATGATGCTTCCTTAAAATACAAGGATGCCATTAAAGGAGGGAAGAGCCCGGTTTGCCATGGTACGATGCTACCCTCATTAAAAAAAAATGGAAACTTCTACAAATAATCTTTTAAAGAAAGAGAAACCATTTTGTAATCTCTCTTAATAACAAAATAATTTTTCCGGAAAAGCAAATAATAGAAACTTGTGTTTATAAGCTAATGTATGAATTGCATAAGACATTTGATGATAATAAACTTTATAATTTTACCGTAGATTCGATCTGTAGTGGCACTCGCAATTCCACAATTTGTGTTTAAAGATGAAGTAGAATTAGTGTTGTTAGTTATATTATTGCTCTCATTTGTTACTGAAGATATAAGGTCAAGATGTTGTAACTTTTGTTTTCTTAAAAAGAGAGATACTTGTAAAAAAAATTGGAAACAACGGAAAGACAAACAGGGAGCGAGGCACCGTATCGATCACTTTATATGGTGGCACACTCCTTGTATTGGATCGTAACCATCGACGGCAAACATGCATTCTTTTTTGTCGATCAAAGAGCACATTCAATATTAGAATTATGTTCTTATACAACCAATTGGATCAGGGACACAATTGTAAATTGTAAATGGCTTCATTTGATTTAGTATCGGTAAGTATTAAAACGTTGAAGTGATTTAACAAAAGGTTAATTTTAAATATGGTGTGATTTTTTTTTCCCTCCTTCATTTTTCTCCACATGGCTGATAATCACAAAATGAGAAATTACAATTGAATAATAAGGATCGAGTCTTTTACCAAACTATAAATTTTGTCATCT